>WAAG01092309.1:11252-62055 GCA_013390105.1 Tichodroma muraria
TGGGATAGTTGTAGTATACTACTGTAAAATCACCAAAGAAATATTGAAAGAGTCACATGCTATAAGCATGACTACAAGATTTCTGTATTTCGTCCAGTCCCATTTCTATCATTCTTGTATGTGGTGGTATAGTAATAATAAAGACTTTAATTGCCTAGGAACCTGCCAGCTTGCATTTGCCAACTATGCTGAGATCCTGGCCAAAATCTTCAAAATCATGCAGCAAGCTGCAGTTGGCTCAGAACAGTGGATATAAATAGATGATATGGTGCTGAATTACAATTCATTATTGAAATTCAGCATCTAATAAATAGCCATAAAAAGGCAAAGTTGTTTCCCTAATAAAGGCTTTTGAAAGAATGCAGTATTTTTAATTTTTTTTATTTTTTATTTAGTGAAGTTAATGTTTATCACAAAATAGAAAGATCTAGTTCGTAGTTTAGTGACTCTTTCCAAACAAAAATCTTTTTCTGTTTTTGAAAAGGGTTATGGTCTACTGTCTGGTTGGTTTCCAGTAGGAACAGGTCATTATTTTATTTTGGGGTGAGGTAAAATTTGGATGAAGACAGTGCATTTTACACATAAATTGCTTTTCAAACATCTTGCTTCAGAAATTTTGTTGAAGAACTGCAATATCTAGTTAATAGTATTTTCAAAGTTACTTGTGTTGCCTCTTCCCAATAGTAAGGAAAATTTGTGCCAGATTGGAACTTTGAAAATAAGAAGATACAAAGGCTTACTCATAGAATCAGTTTTAACTAATCTGTTTGTGACTCTATAATAGTACCTTCCAGAGGCTAGAATTACATCAAAGTCCAATGGCATGACATGTTGTGGCATGTATGGAAAGAACTCATTGGATAAATCAGGCTGGAAGGGACCTCAAAAAGTTTCTAGAGTGGCCTCCAGCAGACAGCAGGGGCAGATGTGGTGTCAGAACAGGTTGCCTAGGGTTTGATTCAGTCATGTCTGTGCAGGCTCCATCCATTTTCAAATCTCTCGGGACAACCTGTGCTGCTGCTTGATTCTCCTCACACTGAGAATGCCTTTATGGGTTATGGGTTTCTCCAGCCTGTATGCCTGGTGTGTGCATCTGTGTTGGATTTTGACTCTGTTCTTTATGTCGTCTATCAGGTGATTTTGTGATTTGGCTTTTAGAAAAAGGGGATCAGTTCCCTGATTTAAGTGTTTCACTTAGGTGCTTGGGCTGTTTTGCACAGAGAAGTTGTGTGCCTTAGAATCCAAGCTAAAAAACACTTCTTGGGGCAGGAGATGCAGAGAGTGAGGAAAGGCTGTGTGTATTATATTTGATATCCTGTCTCCATGGAGCTTAGGCATATAAGGCAGTGCCAAGTACTGGGTGTGCACGAAGTCCAAAGTCTAGCATTTGCAAAGCATTATGTGGGGCCAAGACCAGGACCTAGCTTCTGAAGCTTTGTCTGTTTGTGTTGTGCAGCTAGAAAAGCTGTTTAATTGACGTAACTCTGCTCCTCTGAAACATAAGACCTGATTATGAATACTTTGGGGCTTTTTAGGTGCTAGATGAACAGGTTAGTTGGAAGCACTTTCAACAGTGTTTCAAGTTACCTTGTACATTGCTGCCTTCAAACTAGCAGTTCTTCCATAGTAGGTTCTTCTAAGATGTACTAGGTAATTCTGTGAGTGGTAATTTGAGGAATTCAAATTACTTCAGCCCCTAGTTTGCACTTTCAGCATCACTTGGCAGGAAAATGAGAAAAACATTCAGCAAATCCTCAGCCTGAGTAAGTTTAAACCCACTTCTGTACCCTAGCATTGTAACTTGCCGAGGTCTGTTTATGTGTCTCCTACTAAAACTCTGCAGCTGGATGAACAAACCAACATCCTTGGGGGCAAGAAAGCATAAAGCTATTTTCTTTCTTTTCAAGTGATGGCAATGCTGAGAAAAATGGACCTAGGAGTGCTGTGCCACTGAGCTAGAGTTCACTGTCTGCAGATGCAGTTTCTCAGGCTTTATCTGTGTTACAGTGAAGTGTGTAGCTGCTGGTGTATTCACTAAAGGTATTAATGATGGATACATCAGCTGTCAGCATGCTAATAAGCATCATTAACTATCCTCACAGCAGCTAAATGGCACAGCTGTTGAAAAGGCAGGAGTTGCACTCTAGCCTCCTGTCTAAGCTCCTCTTTAGGCCCTAATGGATGGAGCTCACTGAGGGAAAACCTGAGGGCAAAAGCTTGAGTCTGTGAGAGATTCTTCCTTTTGATGTTCGCTTTAATGTTAACAGAGCACCAGTGTGCACTGGAATTGTTTGACTAGATTTATTGTTTTGGGTGTCTGAAGACCCATGACCACTTATTAGTTTCTAATAGTGCAATAACATCTAAAAAATTCCAAATGATACAGTGAGGCCTCTCTGTTTTCTTTGGTTACTCAGAGGTACAGATTTACTGGTAGGTTAACCTTTTCATTCTTTTCTGCTTTCAAGGTATTGTCTTGTTTATGCTAAATGTTACAAATTTTCTTTTTAAACCAAGTGTCACCATGGATAGCTATTAATATCCTACTGCTGTACTGCTGTCATTTCATAGTGCAAGTCTTGTAACCAGTTCTTTTATGGGGTTCTCTTTATGGCCTCTGGCACAGAGCTTTGTCTCTGGATTGCTCAATAAAGACCAGACCTCTGAATGCTTTATATCTTTCACAAAAAAATTAGCCCATTCACTAGCATCCGGCCCAGCAAGTAATAGTTTTCGAGGAGAAAATCCCCCTCGCGTTTGCGGGAGGACCGATAGCAGAAACGGGGCACTCTGAGGTTAAATGGAAGGAGATCTGTGACCCAGCGAGGAGGCGTTCAGCATCCTCTGCCCCTTAAGCTCGGGAGCCGTGTGCTCGGGAGGGATGGCAGCGGCGGCCGCGGCCGCGCTGGCTCCGCGCTCCAGCAGGGCTGGCTCTGTCCTTGGCGGGACATCTGCGGCTCAGCCCTGCTGTTCGCCGGGCCCGGAGCATCAATGCTATTTTATGTGTCCGGCGCAGTTTTAAAGGTTACGTGGGGCGTTGTGTGCAGGGCGAGAACAAGAGTCTCTTTCTTCTGCAGGCTGCCGGCTTCGAGAGCTGCTGGCAACTTTTAACGAGTGATAAAGTTGTACTTTTTTCTACTCGTTTTATTTTTGTGGCTGACATTTTAAAAATTCTGAACAAATACCTGCAAAGGGCACCAAATAATCTGAAAATTATTAAGATTCAAAGATACGAAGTACAGTGATGTAAATATTCAAACCGCAATTGTGTTTATTCTTTGGTGGATTAAGCTAGTTGGTGAATCTGTCTCAAGTTCTGTTGCCTACCCCCTCAAAGAGAACATCATTTTGCCATGCAGCACTGCTGGACACAGTTACTATAACAATGGCATTTCTTTATTTGTGATTCTGTACTAAGCTGAATTTTAAGGATACTAGGTTTTCTCCCCATCTTCACATTCTGTCACTACAAGGATTTCATTTCTCTTATGCTCAAAGAAACACAAACACAGTACAACCAAAGAATATCATAATAGCTTTGATTTATCAAATAATAGCTTGATTTATCAACTTCTTTAGAACGTAACTATTGTTTTAAAATCAAATTCTCCAGAAACACAGAGCAAATCAGGGGCTCCAGCCAGTCATGCTAGTTCCTTAGGTACAATGCACCCTTTGAAGTCCTCCTGACCCTCAATGTACTGATGTTCAGAACAATGTTTTTCAGCTTTTTAAGATTTGCAAAAATCTTTTTCCTGATGGGGTTATTTTTTCCACGTCTTACATTTTCTCTAGAAGAAGAAATGCAGTGGTAGTGATGAAAGATAGAGGCACTTTTTCCTTTTGAGGCTATACAATGGTATTTGACATATGGAATTAAAGCATAGAGCTGTTCAGACAAAATGTCACTATATTGTAGCCATCTCGCAGATTCAGTATTTTAGTATAGACCTCAATGTAAAGGCCATGTTTATGAGATTTGATGTGTCCAGTAACTTCTAGCATGATGTGTAGCAACTTGAGGCCAAACCCCATATTCACACCTTCGCCGCCTTACTTTAGAAATATACAGACATTAAACATATTGTCCTTTTTGAAATAAACCAACCCATATGTACAAACAAATTAGTAATGTAGGGCAAAAATCACTGAGGCATAAAACCTAAAACCTTGTGGCTAGTTATTCTGAGGTTGAATGTCACATAAAACATTCAGATATAGAGAAGTCAGCGATTCATTGTGACCAGGCAGAGCTGAATTACTGTGACTATAACAGTTCACCAAATGTCAGGTACTAAATCTGAACTGATTAAAAGTGTAATTAGTTTAGTTGATGCATTGAAGAATTTCAAACTAATATGTGTGTACTAATAAAGTGTGGTTTTGTATTGCAGAAAGCATGAGCAGAACTTTTTATTCACCATCCGGCCCCCCAATTTTGTTTTACACAGCTGAGTAACTGTGAAACTGAGACTTTCTGTCATATGGAAGCAACAAGAAAAATGTTTGTAGTCTCCTAAACAGCTTTTTTTGTCCTAAAGATGTCATATAGTCAAACCACAATTTTCCTGCATGGTTAAGTATTAGATGACTGCAATTTGCTTGTTGATTGTTGAGAATTGTTGATACATTTGGGGTTTGGTGATTTACTTATTTATTGATTTATTCTCCAAAAGAACTTTTTTGTTTCCATGGTCCAAAGGATAACTCCAGCAAGACAGTGACTGGTGGAACCGATGCTTTATAGGTGCTTCTACTTTTGAACTTTGGAACTAACGCTAGCAGTTCTCAGAAACAGAATTAACACTTAGCTTCTTTCTGCAATAATACTTGTCTGCTTTCTGTGGCTCATAGGAGGTGCCATGCTGGACAAGCAATGCTGAGTGAGGGATGTACTGTACACATCTGCCTCTTGGAGCTCCTCCAGTAGAAGAATCAGAAAGTTTTGATAGCAGAACTACAGAATGATTGGAAAACAGGCAGCTTCTGTTAACTGGGCGTTTTCTTTTGTGCATAAGGTAACACGACCTACTAATGTGACCTACTAACTGAAAGGGTGGTGCAAGTTGCTTTGTGAAGTGGGGCAGGAAGGTGAAAGTGACAAGTCTGTAGCTAATTGTTAGAAATTGGAGGGTGTCACAATAGGAGTACTCTTCTGAACTTTATTATTTCTTTTCCTATAATTTGCTACTATCAGAGAAGAGAGGGCTAATAAATCGTAAATTTTGAAATGTTTCAGCCTGCCTTGAGTTTTCCACAAAGTGGCAGTTCCAGAGCAGTTACACCCCTGACTTCTATTGCTGTCTTCTTCCAATTCTGTTGGTGTTTTAGTTCTATAGTACAGAAAAGAATCTTTCATTCATATTATGTCATCAGCTTAGGTTCCTCCTTGTCTCCTGAGACCCATGTATGAGCGTATTTATAGAAGAACTTGCTTAATAGTTTCAAAACCCATTTTTACAAACAACCTGCACCTTTTTATCCTTGAGGAATTCCTTTCAGGTGCAGTGTTTATCACACAGTTTTGCCTGTGGCCGAGTATGCACATCCTTAGTTGCACCCGTCTTTATCTGCACTGTAAGGGAGGCTTGGTGTGCATTGGCAGTGCTGATTTTAGAAAGAACAAAGGGTCTGTAGACGCAGAGCCTGAGATGAAATTGTATCACCTTGTGCTTGATGAAAGCTTACTTTGAACAAATGCTGTCCATAAGATATGCTTCTGCTATATCATTCAGGTTCTTACAATAAAGGGGTGTTTTTTATAATCTTCTTTTTTGCTTTCCTCTTTTTATTTTTTTTCCCTCTGGTTTCCATCATGAGTATCTTCAAAGTAGTTGTTGGTGCTGAATGTGACTGAAAGCCAGGCAGGAAGTCTGGGACTCCTATGCCATGCTTTGAGCTCCCTTCTGACTGTATGAAATGAGTGAAGCATCCAGGCTGTCTCTCATTGCTTTATGTGTTGTTTTTTTTTAAACATTGATACAGTTTTATCTCCTAATCTGGGATCTTATGATACCAGAGAGAGAAGATGGTGTGATACAAGTCCTGAGCTCCTTTGCTTTCTTGCAACACATCTGTTTCATATACCTGATCACTCAGTTTATTAGCAGTGATGTTACAGGTGTCAGGCTTTCAGTATAGATTTCTTTTAACTGTGTCAGGAAGTGCTGTTTAAGAAACAGTACTTCGTTTTTCTTTTCAAAAATCATGTTTATTATCAAACACAGTAGTTGAGTTATAAGTAGAAACCAAAATGGTTGCATGAAGTATAAATATTTCTCACCTTTGGGGATGATAAAAGAAAATACCTTTGAATATCAGTGCTTTACTAAAATGAGTAAAGGTAAAATGTGAAGACAGTTTGTGGGCTCAAGATGCTAAACATCATGCTAGGAGCTACTAGGACACATCAAATCTTAAAAACAGAGCCTCTACATCCAGGTTCATAATAAAATACTGAACCTGAGAGATGGCTGCAATGTAGGGACAATCTGTCTGAATGCCTCCATGCTTTAATTCTTCGTGTCAAATACTGTGGTGTAGCCTAAAAAGGGAAAAGTGCCTATATTCATACATTGCTGCTGTTGCCTTTCTTGTTCTACAGCAAGTGTAAGAGATGACAAAAAAACCCCAAAATGGAAGGTCAAGTGGAATTTGATTTGTGCATCTGAATTTGAATGGTGCACTGCACTGAAGGAACCAGCATGAGTGGCTGGAGCACCTCATCACCTCTCTGTTTCTGGTGATCTTTGACTTTGAAACCATAGCAAAGTTTTAAAACAATTGATAAATAGCCTTTATTGATATACTTGGTCACACTGTGTTTGGGTTTCTTTGAGCACTAGAGAAATGAAATCCTTGTAGTGACAGAATATGAAGATGGGGGAGAAAACCAAGAATCCTTAGAATTCAGTTTAGTATAGAAACATGAATAAAGAAATACCACTGTTATAACAACTGTGTCCAACAGTGTTGTATGGCAAAATGAAGCTGTTTGAATTCCTTAACTGAATTTTCATATGCAGCATATTTGGACTCTTTCCACACATAAGCTTAGTTCATTTTCCTGCATGCTGTAAAATTAAAACATGGCAACATTAGGGATTTTTTTAAACTTTTAATTCGTAAGATCTTGTGTACAGGTTGATTTCTACACCACCACCACTTTCTATTTTTTGTTATGAGAGAAGTATGCATCTTTAAATTCTATTCCCTTAGTGTGCTAAAGCCCTTAAAATGCATTGCTGAAGTGTTTAACTGTTTAGCAGAGTGGTACCCTATTATATTCACATGTATGCAGTTCTGTCATACCTTAGTTGCTCTGTCTTGTCCACTGTGGTATTTTAGTAGTCTTTTTTAGTTCTTAGGTTTTTGTCTGGAGTTTACAGCTGTACAGGATGGACTTTTCAGTAAGGCATTCCTGGTATGTTTCCTGAAGTGACAATTATTAAATGGTGTTTTGTCATTCTGAGATGTGTAGATCTGGATGCAAACAAGACACAGGTTTTATACTGTTTGTCTACTTTTATATAAGTACTCTTTAGCTGTGAATGGGGATGACTGAAGCACAGCCAGGAAAACTTTATTTGATATTTGGATGATTGCCATAAATAGAATTCAGCTAACACATGCCTTTTTCTGTTGTTGAAATTCAACTTTAAAAGGATTAATTTCTCAACCCTAGGCTGCTGTGCAGAATCCTGAATATTAACAGCTTTTCTGAAGGTTAGTGGAACACTGCATTAACTGGTTTTTGTTCAGCTATGAATTGCTCTTTAATAGTAGCATTTTTGGTACTAAGAATTTTGTTTTAAAAAATGCAAGAAATAACTTTGGCTTCTCATTTTTAAGTACGAGAAATAATGATATTACAGTTGTGATAAAACGTTGATGACTTTGATAGTTAATAATATGTTACTGATCACCTTTAAAATAGAAGCGTCTGTCTTTCAGCAAATTCTTCTATCTTCACTAACACACTATATATATGCACAGACTGTATATTTCAGTGTTGGAGTACCTGCATTTGAAGGTAAGGTTTGGATTTTGCACTGTTCAGTGCTGCATCATGCACAGAGTGCTCAGATCCTCTGCTGATTCTTCAGTGAAGCTGTGCCAACCTGAACTTCTTAACCATGACGTTTTCTAGTGCAGGTAGAAACAGAGCATCTCTCTTTCCCTATGTGCTCATGAATTGTCTTGATTTAGAGTTTGCTTCTTTAGTCTGAAGCCAGAGGAAACAGGAAGGAAGATTTTCTGTTTAGCTTTGTAAGGCATTTCTGTACACGCTGCAGCTTCTTTGAAAACCTGACACTGCTGCTGTAGCATCAGTGCAGCTCTGCTGCTGATAATAACAGGAGCACTGGTGGGAAGACTTGCTTCCAGTCTTTTAGTGCTTTATCACCTACGGGTATTCTGAATTCAGCATGGCAGATAGAGCGAGGGTATAGCACTCTGTACTTTGTTTTCACTGTCCTGTCTTTAGTGGTGCTGATCAAATGAGAGCGCGTGATGAATATTAGGAAGGATACCGGTTGTATTGCTGACATACTTTCATTTGAGAGCTCTGTGAAAATTAGTGGTCCAGATAGTGCTGGCAAACTTATTCTGAGTAAGTTAATAGGGAATAGGAAAAGACGAAAGCAGTCTTTATGTATTTGTCAATTAATCACATTATTTTGAGATGTATACTTGAAGACATTAAATAAAAACATTGTTTTAGTAAGTCTTTCCAAGTAGATTGAACATAGGGTAGGACAAATTCAGTTGTGCCCTGCTGACAGTTGGCTGAGGAGTCTAGGCAATCTTCCTAGGACTCAGTTTCTGCATTTTCTAGGGGTAGTCAACTTTCTACAAAGTTTTAGGGTGTGTCCATCAAGACTCTTATATAGTGTATAGTGCCCTTTTACTCACTTTCACCAAGGGTAGGTTTTTCTTGCTCTTTGGCTTTTGCCATGCAGTTATGGTTAGATTTCTGTGGTTAAGAGTGACTTGGCAGAATAAGGTTTATGGTTGGACTCAATGACTACAAAGGTCTTTTCCAACCTAAACGATTCTATCCTGAAGAATTTTAAGGAATAACAGAGACTGAAACCATATGAATTAATAATATCTTTGTGACTTATCTGATTGCTGAAAATAGTTCTCTTCTTGGCTACATTACTGATTTCAAGGTACCACAGCTAAATGCAGATGCTCCTGTTCACTGTAGCTAATGTACCACTTGTGTGTGTATGTGACTTGCTCATCTGTCCGGGGTGCATCTAAAATGATGTCAAAGGTGCAGAGGTGTGTGAGAAACACCATTTGGATGCTTTCATATATCCAAAATGGAAGCTGTTCAGCTCTAAATTGAAATGAATTCCATTAGGAGGAATTCATTTCAAGCAGAAAGTATGTTAAGAGCTACTTCTGTTTACAAAAGTGCACATCATCACTGAAGAGGCTTGGAAGGATTTCAGATCTGCTTGTGCTTTTGCATTAAATGAATGATTTCTGGTGCTTTTATTCCTTTGCCCTTGCTCCATTGCTACTGTGTCTTTTTTGCATATTCCCATCACATTGCCTGTTTGTCCCAGGAAGAGCCATTGCCTTCCTGCATGGGTGGCTTCAGGTGTGCTCTGTGTTCTGTTCTGTATCTGCATCTGCAGGCACCATCTCTGCTTGGTCCATGGCTGGGAAGTTTACACTTCCCAGTTTACACTGAGCTATGGAGTTCAATTAGCTATGATTTATATAGCTCACTGAGGCATAACTTTCCCTTCAACAGAGCCCCCTTCTCACAGGGCAGCTCTCTGACCTGCCTCTTGTATGTGTGGTGACAGATTTCTGTGTCATTTGCACCCTGTTTGAATTCTTGTGCTTTCTGAAGGGGAAGCAAAGAGGGCAAAACACACTTCTACAAACTTTTGGGTATTTTTTACCCTAGTGTGGTGGTGGAGAGGAATCTTCTCCAGGTCCCAAATACTGTTTGGGCAATAGGCCCAAATGAAAAACCTGTTCCAGTGCAGGAAGAGCATAGCTGAGGGATGCAGAGGCTTCGTGAGCATCCTAGCCCTGCATCTCTTGGGCAGGGCCTGCCTGCCTCTCTGCCTGGCCACCATGGTCAAACTCTTGTACCTTCCAGGATTTTGTGTGAAGGATGGTGTGTTCCCTACTTGGAGACTTAATCTGAGTCTTAAGATGCATGTGAACTAGTGGGGCAAGAGAGTGAAAAGCAAAACGTGAGTCTTGAAAAACCAGGGTAGCTCAGTTTTCTGAGATGTATAAAGAAGTTTTAACATTTCTAATTTAATTTTAATTGTTAATCTCTTTATTTGCCATTAAATTAATCTTCAGCTATTCTCTTTTATGTTGTTCATTTCCTTTTTTTTTTTTTTTAATATCTATTTCCTATGGATTAATAGTATTATTCATTCAAAGAGTATAACTATCAAACATGATGAACAAATAATTTCATGGCCCAGAGCCCTTTTTTAAAATTATTACTTTTAGGAAATAGGTTAAGCAGTTAATAGGTTATAGTGAGACAGTAAGAAAGAATTGAACAACCCATCTCTCCTTGATTTGGTCTACATTAACTCCCTCATGTTGCTTGCTATAGCTCTCATCTGCTGCCTGCAACACCTTCCCATCCCACAGTTAACTGATTCTTTCTTGTTGTGAGCAGGAGAAATCTTGATGAGGCCATCTGGGGAGCAAGTCAAGATCTCTTAAGTCAGTTTGTAGAAGGATGCTTAAGCTGCTGCCACTGGAGATTGAAGGTTACAGTGTTCAGTTCCATACTGAAGAGTGAATAGGTGATGCAGTTCCTGTAATGCATAACTTCTCTGCTTCAAAGTTGAAACTGAGTCCATGTTTATACATTTGAATGTTTCATATTTAAAAATAAGAGTAATTATCTGTAGTGGCACACTAAATAAACTGCATTTTTCCCTCTTCAGAACCACTTTTCCTCTGGAGAATTCAGCAGCAGCAGTATAAGGCAGTTGCTCTTTTCAGAATATGTTATTTCTTTCCTGGCCCTGAACTTTTATCTTGCTGAAACAAATATTTTACGATTAAGAACACTTGGTCACATCTGGTACATCTTAAAAAGGGTTACTTTTCCAAGAATAGCATGCAAACATGAAATCAGAATCACAAGCAGATGTTTGCTAATATGGCCATAGATAACCTTTCAGTTTCATGTTTAATTTTTATAAATAATAGTCTGTAAAGAATGCAGATTAATAGAGAACAGAGATAATTTCTGTTAGTGTTAATATGTTAACTTTACTGTGTTGCTGATATTGTACTTATTACTATAAAATAACATTATTTATTGTATAAAATTGTCAGCTGCTGGTTACACAAAAAGAGACATTTTTGTCATTGCTCTTTTACAACCTGGAAATGTTTGCTTTTCTTTAAAGAACACAGGATGATTATCTGTGTCAAAATGACTACTAATTTTGGCTTAATTCTTTCATTCATTGATAAATTACTTGTCAGAATGCTGTGGAATAGAGGGAATTTCTGGCTTTTTGTTTGCCTTTGCATTTTTAGTGAGCTTGGCATGGTTCTTACAGTTGGGCTGGTGAAAGTGAGATATTTGCTCCCTTGACTACTGGCCTCAAAGAAGCATATTTTAGCTTATTAAAAAAAATCTGTTTCATAAGGCAGACGGGTAGTCTTTTGTTCTCCTCTTATAATATTCTCCTCTTAAGTTACTTAAATTAGTTTTGGATAGTTCAGTGTACAGTGACAATGCATTTCCTTCACTGAAAAGCCTGCTTGTCACTGCTGCAGCAGGAGACAAAGGTGTAAGCTATGCTGCCACTGCCTCTGCCCTTCCAGCAGGGTCCTTGTCACAGTGGGACCCTAACTGGTGTCAAAATTCAGATGCCATCATGGGGAAGGCATGACATGGGACAATGTCAGAAGTGTCCCTTAGCAGTAAGAGCTGTGGTCTCTGGATGCTCCAAGCATGAGGCAACTGCCATCTGCTTTCTGCTGAGGTATGCAGTACCTCATGTCTTTAGGGCAGCTCTTCGTGTTTTGGGAGCTCAGGATGGCAGTGACTACTTGTGAATCTTAAAAATGATTGCTGGCAGAAGCAAGTTTGGGGAGGAGTGCAAGCTACCAAATCTGCTTACTCAGAGGATGAACCTTGTAAGGGAGAGGGGTGAAGTTTATTATTGTGGTGCTGCCCAGGCTGTGCCACTCGTAGGACCCTGCAAACCCCCTCCCCTGACTCCAGAGAGCTGTGCAGGACCAGTCAGCAACTGGGCAGAGAAGAGTGGGAGAAGGAGAAGGGTGAGATGGCTTAAGTGCCAAAACATGTAAACGTGAGTAGGCAATCAACCCATACAAGGTGTATATTTGGGGCTTTATTTGGTGTGTTGATTTTTTTTTATTTTTAAGTTTAGAAACTTTGAAACATCTCACTTGATGATAATATTGACATTCCTCAGAAACAGACATGCACATGAGTATAGCAAGTACATCTCAGCATCCAAATTTTATGTAAAAGAACTGTTCAGGAAAGATAGCACAGCACTGAGAATTCATTAGAGCATTGCTTGCATTGTAGTTGAAATACCTTCAAAGAGAAACTAACAATTGAAATAAGTTCAGAAGCAGAGGAGCCTTGCAGGCATTAGGGAAGGGGTGGGTAGAAGCTTATGTGTTAGCAAAATATCTCCAGCTAGAATATTATTTTACATTCCTGTTCTGTAGTTTGTCCCCTTGGTAATTTACAAATGGAAAATAAAATTTAGAATTATAGCTGATTAGATATTGTGAGTTCTCAACAAAACATGTTTGTGTTCTGTATGCAATTATTACAGAGTTGCTTGGTACAACTTGGTAGATGAATTTGAGTTATCTTTTGTGTTCAAGCAATTTAGTCTCTTCTGTTTTGTATGAAGAATGAACTTTGTTCTCCTCCAGCTACAGCACTCTTTAGATAAAGGATATTTTATTTTATTTTTTCAACCAGTAATTATTTTTCAATTTTATAGTGAAAATTAACCTAATTTAATCAAGTATAGCCTATACAAAAGATTTTGATTTTACCAGTTGTGATTGTGTAGACTGCATTCTGGTTTAAATAAGCAGTGTTGCTATTCTCAATTCTGAAGACATAAACTCAGCTACTCTCTCTGGCTCCTTTTCCTTCTCCTGCCTCACTTATTTGTATGTGTTCAAGTACTTTGGCCCTTTCAGTCCTACATGTGAATCTGTGGTTCTTGCTAACAGATTCTCTGGGCTTGTTCTGAAAAATGATGTGGAGGAAATACCAGAGCATTTTGCCAGTGCCATGCCCTTTTAATGGGAACCTGGGGCAAGGAAAGGCAGAGGCACTGGGATTCTGCCTTTTGCTTTCTCTTAGGGTATTTGGAAGCTCACTAATGCGGCCATTTTGCAGGTGTGACCAATAATTCCCTACTGTCAAGCAGTGTTCTTAAAACTACTTCTGTTCTGAAATTTTGACATCATAGGCTGTGTTTATCAGCCTTAAAAGGCTTTGTGAAAATAAAATGTTGTCTTCAAGTTTGGGAAATATCCATTAAACCACTTAGACGCAAGTTAAAGGGCAAATTGCATAATTATATCTCAGCCTTTCAGTAGATCCACATTAATTGTTTGGTGTACTTTTAATAACGGTGATTATTTCAAGACATTGTCACCTTGAACCTAAATCACATTAATGGCATTGATAATCTGTAAACTTGTACTGTTCTTGAGTGATGGAAATAATGTTGTTCTTTTTTATTTTTTTGCTTCTAGATATAATGTTTTATTTGAAATGACTGGAACTAACATATGGTGGGTGAAGCTTGGAAATGGGTATTGGTGAAATAAAGGTGAAATAAAATTTTAGAAATGCTGAGAGCTCAGAATTTCTTTGGGCATACATCAGCTCTGCCTTGTGATGAAATGGTGGCTGATGCTTTAAGAAGCTGGATAATTTGTTTGCTAACTTGTGGCAGAGAAGTAGAGAGAAGACTCAGGAGGGAGAAGTGACACCAATTATGTGGTTGATTGTGGTTGGATCTATTGCTAAACAATATCTAAATATTGGCAATGCAGTGTATAATATAATCAGGTCTAAATGATTATACCGTAAGCAGGTTCAATTAGAAAAGTACAAGTTTTGGCCTGCAGAATGCACAATTACAAAGCACCTCTGTGGCTACTTCTGGATTTTATTTCTGCGCGTGACCGGATTTTAGCGCTGGTACTCACCTGTCCAAAAGTGTGTGTACCCTGTCTTCAGACTGGATGTACCCTGCAGGCATCTCTGCCTGGGGAGGGGGTGAGGGTGTGATCCGCCTGGAAGCTGCCTGCAACTTTAGGGGACCAGTTGGTGCAGACTCCAGCATTTTATACCCTTTTGCAGGCCAATCTGTACCAAAGTCAGTCGCAGTCATCACAGCTTCCCCGTCTCTGGAATGCATTCACTATGTGGACATACAGACAGTTCCTCCTGCAATTCCCTCCTGGCATTCTAACCTTAGGAAAAATCACATTGCCAATCACAGACAATTACAAGGGAGTTGGGGGTGTGTGTGTGTGGGGAATAGGACTCAAAGACCTGACTGTCTTTCCTTGCTGTCACCCAGCTGCTGCAGGGCATTTCTGCTGGGTTAAAAATATTTGGTTTTGTGATTATTGCAATATTTTTCTGAAGTGAATAGCTGCTAAATTGCTCATACTTCCAGCTTTAATTGCATTTTAACAAACAATGTTTTGGTTAGTCAGCCTCGGTGAAGTGTTTGCAGTGTTTTCAGCTGTGGCTGTCTGTGGGAGGCCGCCAGTGCTGGTTTCCAAAGGGGCTTCAGCACGCTCACTCTTGACTCACTCCTTTCCTGTTTTAGGTTTCCTGAAGTTCCTGTGCTGTGATGCCCTGGAATGCCTCATGGCAGAGCCACCCGGCCGCCCCGCTGGAGCGTGGCGCTCCCCTGTAGAGAGCTGGGTGAGTGAAACCTCATCCTCAGTGTGGAAATTGCTTCACAAACCTGGTGACATGAGCTGGTCTCATCAGCCCCTTCTTGTGCATCTTATCACACTCTCCTGCCTTCATGTACACTGCAGGACACTTTGTTGGGAAGTGGTGGATGCACGTGTTTCTTATTTCTGACATGCTTCTGGACAGTTTCCTCTGGAGAGGTAATTATGTGTTAGATAGGGAGGATATAAAGATAGAACTAATAGGAGTTGTAGATGCTCACTAAATTGTGAATTATCCCTTCATTGTCTTTTATATATTTATATATATATTTACTTGCGTATATATGTGTGTATGTGTATATATATATATACAGATGGAAGATAAGCATTGAGGTGAGGAAGGTGGTTTAGAGGAGGTGCATCTGAAATGCCCTTTTGCTCCCCTCTTTAAAAAAAATAATTTCTGGAAATCTTTTTTTCTTTTTTCTGCCATGAACACTGTTGATTTCCTTCATGTGCTGTGAGCCCCATCACATCTTCCATGTACTGCTAAAATTTGTTAGATGTGGCTACCTGTTATGGAATAATTACTCTCTGTGTGGTACTCTAGTTTTATCATTTCCCTCTAGCAAAACTAATGTGTGGTGTGTGGCTGGGACCTCCTGTTTGATCCTCTAAGGAAGGCATTTGGCTGTTTTCAGTGCCTGAATTGGACTTGGGCCTTTATGAGTTTGTCAGTGATCACTGTGTCTGCTAGGGAGTCTCGCAGGCACAGAAAACTCTGCTTACAATTCTCATATTCAGGAATAAATTAGATATTTTCATGTTAATGTTTGTGGTTTTATAGATAGCTGTTAGACAGAACTGTGGACTTCTGGACCTAGATCCTTCTAATAGCCCTGGCAACAAGTCCCATCGGCCTATGGGAATGCTCTAGGAATTGATCCAGCTGTCCAAGAGGAAGGACAGTTATAGTACTCATTGACATCTGATCATTTGCTTTAACTATATATGTGGAAAGAAGGAGAGATGTACCTGAAATGAAGAAATATTCTCTCATTTTTCTAAAACAAAAGCTGTCTTGGCCAGTCTGAAGCCTGAAAATGCCAAGCAGAGCTGAGAAGAAATTATCCTGTTTTATATAGATAATGCTGTCTGATGCTGGCACAGTTCCTCAGACCTCTGGTTTAGGAAACTTGTAAATTACTGATGGACTGTTGCCTTTTGGATTCCCTTTAGGTCTGACAAGAATGTATTTTGATTTTCTGAATTCCCCAAGGCCAAATACTTAAGTTTTTAATCTACTGCTGTAGTTGCTTTAGCAAGTGCCAGCTCACTTATCCAGTGGTGGACATTCATCATTAGTGTCTGAATTAATGGGTAGAGATGCTGCTGATTTTGAAAAATCTGGTTCCTAGGAAATGATCTTTCAAAGCCATGTTGTTAACTGATTATTTTTTGTCTTGTCCCATCATCTTGCTTGGGAAGAGATTATTGCGAGGAAGAGGTTTTCTATCTGCAGGCCCACAGATTCAGAGGAAGTCTGAGCCTGCTGTTCTGCCTTCCCCTGGGGTGGAAACTACACGGGTGAGAGATCTGCCTGCATGGTCAGGGCTAATAAGTTATTTTGTTAAACTGGACCACTATGTGACCTTGAAAGCACTGTCTGTGGGGTGGTGTTCTGGTCTCTGAGGGCTGGTGCACTGGGGCAACGTCTCTGGGAGGATTTGCAGCAGTGGTGGGTGATTGCTGTTGCTGACAAGAACTGTGAATTGTTGTGTCACCCACGGTGATGTGAAGCTGTGTGTGAAATCATTGTCAGCAGAGCAGTATCAGTACATTGGTAATGGTCACTTGAACTGATGACCAGGTCCTGTTCAAGTAATAAACGTTGAGGTTTGTGGTTGCAATCTCTGCCCCTGGAGGGGTTGTACTTTAACTTGCCTCTTGGGTAGATTATGTCAGCAACCTGCTCCTCTTATCTTGACATCTGACCAGTAGAGTTACCTTGTCATCAGATTTTGTGATGCTACTTGCTCAAATGTTTGAAGCTGTTTCTGTTTGCCATGCTTTGCATTCATTATTGGCTGTCTTGAGACAGGCTGAGTTTAAATTCACCTTACTGCTGTATTTGTAGATCTGAGGGACAGACTCTGACTCTCTGCAAGACACCTTTTTTGAATCTGAAACACTCTTTTAAAGTAGGTTTAGTACTTGAAAATTACCTCCCCTTTGGGATTTTGCTTCCAGCCAAAGCTGGAAGATAGCAAAGCTTTGAAGTGCGGTCTGGGAAGGTGATGTCTTCAGTCTTTCCCTCTATGTCTGGTTAGTGACACTAGAACCTTTTGTATCTATTTCAGTTATTAATATTTTTCCAAGTTTTTTAAAAAAACTCTTTCTACAGTTGATTATTCACTTCTTTAATTTTATTTGGAAGAGGGTGGATGTAGTTCAGTAGAAATTTGCCTTATGGTTATTTTTAATGGTGTGAACACTTTCCAGTAGTAGATTTTTTGGGGGTCAGTTGATTCACACAGGACTAAATGCCATGACTGGCCTTCTCTGTGGGTTGATTTTTGGTTTTGCAAATAACTGATTTTGACCAGTTTGGTTATACCAGATGAAATAAGTTTGTTTTAGGCAACCTAATCTCAAAATGGGAAAAGCTACGTGGTGAGGCAGAGCTGCAGCACATGGAAGTTTCCCAGCCTTGGCTGAACTTGTGTGGATTCTCAGCAGTGAGCTGGAGTTTTGCTCCAGCATAGTAGTGATTTTAGGAGCTGAAAGGGAGCAGCTGCAGTAGCTGGATTAGCTGGAGTTGAAAGCTGTTGAGCAGCTTGAGCTTCATCAACGTAGCACTACCACACCTCTCCCTCTCTGGCACCACACTTGGGCTTGTTCTTGAACAACCCTATAAAATGATGGGGTTAAAGGGAATCTTATGATTCTTTATGGCTATTTATTGGTATTTTCCTACTGTTATGAATATTCACTACATATATTTGGCTAGTTGCATTACATGCTCATCACTTACCAAACTTGCATGTTCAGAGGGTGTTTTTCTTTTCACTTCTGTTTTTCAAATTATTTTTTTCTGAGTGTGGTGGGGAGTGTGTGTGTGTGCTCCTGGTATCCTTTGCTTCAAGTTTTCCTTCTGAGTACTTATCTCTGCATATATATTTATGTTGGGTGTTTGTATTTTAGGTGCCCAAATTGGAAATGGACTTTCTTTGATAGTGTGCCTAAGGTATTTGCGCCATGTCTTTCCTGTGCCTGTGTGCATAAGCAAAACTGATGTACCTGATAAAAAATTTTGACTTTCTCTCAGTCATTTAAATGAGTCAGAATTCTTTTTCTTTGCAGATTTTGCCTTTGCCAGTGTGCTGGTCTCAGGACAGCTTTCTCTCATTGTTCTTTTGAGTGTCTGGCTTGTGTGGTTTTTGCATTTCTCTTCTGCTTTCACCTTTCTTTAGAAATCAAAGGAAACATCCTAATTTATGGCACTTCTTTATCAGCACTTTCCTCCTTTTTATTAATTTCCTTCCTTTCTTTCCGGGATAACTGTAACCTTTGCCCATCCTCTGATGGGATACTTGTGTCATGGATGTTCTTGTGAGGTGCTTGAATTGTATGGGGGGAAATGGCATCCTGAACAAATGCCCAATTTCCTGATCTTTTAAGCTTGACCTTGTTTTTTAAAAAAAATATTTCACAAAGTACATATACATGTGAACATCTTTACTTCATCTCTCTGGATTTGTTCTCACACCCGGCAAGTCAAGAGATTTGGCACTGAGAGCATTTCCTTATCTCTTCAACCTTTTACATATATATATTAAGTAAATTTTGCAAAATACTCTTCTGAAGAGTGCAACATCCTGAGAGAGGCAGATGGCCTATAAAAACAAATACAGCAAGACTCTTTTTACTCTCTTTCTTCTGTGCTCCAATATGTAGTTCTTAGTAACTCCTGGATCTTGACACACTGAAGAGAGCTGTGATAAAGAGGCTCCGTGTTCCTCATTTTTTCATGCTGGAGCAGATTCATTCACTGCTCACTGTAGCCTCAGTTCTGTAGCCCTCAGCACTGCCCTAGTACATTTTTGGTGTAATCATAAAGCTGTCTCAATTGGAGACTTAAATTTATCTGCTCTTTGAGACGATAGTTCCGCCCTTTCCTCCCCAGGCTGTAGAAATGCTGTGTCTCCCACTGAAATGTCAATAAGGGGACTACTACCATCACAGTGACCCGAGAGGCTGGGCATAGCATTTGCCATGGGCATGACTTGGGCAGTGCTAGCACAGCAAATGGATGATGACCTCATGATGAGCCCCAGGGCACCATGCTTCTCCTTAGGCAATGAGTCTTTTCCCATTTTCAAGGCAGATGCATCTGCATATGAAGATGAAAACAGACCCCAGCTTGTAGTCTGAGAAGCAGAGTCCTCACCCAGCCGTGTGTTGATTCCCACCATGAAGAGCTGAGGAGGTGTTATTTTCTTTCTCTCTTTCTCTCTTTCTCTCTTTCTCTCTTTCTCTCTTTCTCTCTTTCTCTCTTTCTCTCTTTCTCTCTTTCTCTCTTTCTCTCTTTCTCTCTTTCTCTCTTTCTCTCTTTCTCTCTTTCTCTCTTTCTCTCTTTCTTTCTTTCTTTCTTTCTCTCTCTCTCTTTCTCTCTCTTTCTTTCTTTCTTTCTTTCTTTCTTTCTTTCTTTCTTTCTTTCTTTCTTTCTTTCTTTCTTTTTTTTTCTTTCTTTCTTTCTTTCTTTCTTTCTTTCTTTCTTTTTCTTTCTTTCTTTCTTTCTTTCTTTCTTTCCCTTGTTCTTTTTAAGAAGATTCACAGGACCTTCTGAGGAGGAGAAAAATGTTGTCTTTTAACATAGCCAGTCCTCCCCTGAGGTGGTATCTTGAGGAACTGCATGATTTCTTCATCCTTGTTCATCATGAGCTGCAAAGGTGTCTTGGACTCTGACCATCTGATTATTCCTTCCAAGAAGGATGTTTACCTTCCTCTTGAATAGGGGAGGGTGGATTTTGGACCCTCGTGAACTTGAAGAGGGTAGGTAGTTTTTCAGTGAGAGCTGTAGAAGAATGTGTGTTTTTAGCAGTGGGGAGCGTGATTAGGGAAACACTTTGGATCCTAGTCTGAAGCTGAAGTCCCTTCCACTAATGTAAGACATGAGGGCTGAACGTGGGGGTATCAGGATAGAGAGATTTCCCACTGCTTCTGTGAGGAAGTTCTATTTGCTCAATTTCCACCAGTTAATGATCACCTGGTGTTTGTTCCTGCAGGCTGACATTGGTGTGAGTCTGTTGTGATGTACAGGGCCACCTGCCCAAATTGGGATGAGGTCTGAGACCCGGTAACATTTTGTGCCAGTAGCTTGGACCTGGGACCAACATATCACTTCTGCATTTTTCCTGAAGGTGTTTTGTCCCTCTCTTAACTATCACCATTTTCAGGAAACATCCCAACCTGCACTGCCAGTGCTCCTCTGCAGTATGTTTATTGTTGGAAAGGCCTTAAATTCTCCCTCAAAACTCCCTCCCGGTTTTGTGCCAACCCACTACTTTCTCTCTGGATTTTCTGTTTGGTTGTTTTTCTACTTCTAACCTTCCATTAACTTTGGGGCTGAAGTATTCCTACAGCTTTTTAGTTTTCAGGAGGGTCTAGGGGCATGCTGTGAAGCTCCTGATGTTTTTCTGATTGCTGGCCACAGCCTAGGAGAGGTCAATAGCATCACTCATCCTGTGCTGAACACTGGGAATCTCCCATCTAGTTTCTGCCATGAACTGAGCCGTTGCTGAAGTATCAAGAGATTATTTGGCCTTTGAGTGCTGAGGGAGGCAAAAATGATTTATCAAGTTTTTTCTTGAAAATGTCTGGTGAGGTACAAGGAGCAGAATGCAGGGCTGTCAGTGTCACAGGTTCAGGGGAACATGTTGTGGAGCATGTGATGCACAAGTAAGTGGTGTAAAATGCAGCAGGTATCTGTCAGTAATAACATCTTGTACTGTGTTGTTTTAAAATTACCCTTTGGCATATCCCAGCACTGGAAAAAAAAAGAAAATCAGGAGTTTTATTGATGAGACATAATGTGGGGAAAATGTTTCAGCAGTCAGGTTTGTCAGTGACGTTCAAATGCTTTTCTCTGTACCATTTTTATTGCTATTTTAATTTAAAATTAATTGCTCCTGTAATGCATAGTCCTGACTACTTTGGATCCAATATGACTTCAGGAAAAATGCTTTCAATACAGATTCCTTCTGGTATATTCTTTTTCTGTTAAAATAATTAAGATTTAAAAGGAATGCATGGATTATGGTCGTAGCTCCAGAGTGGATGTGAATGTTGAGCAATCATCATGGCAGTGCTGAAGAATACCGGTGTAAATAAAACGTTCTTTCCTGGGTTTAGGGTGGGTTTTTAAAAAAGGCTAAGAAAACCTCAAGCCCACAAACCTAGTAGTTCTAGAAGGCTTGGAAGCATCTAGACTGTACTCTTTGTGATGAGTAATTATGGTATTTACTCTCAGAGATGAACATGGTTAGTAGGGACTTGGTCTTGAAAATTATTTTTAACATGATGAAAAATGTCTCATCTGTCTGTTTCTTTTCCATGTCTATACTATTTATGTCTTTCATTTCTTTTATTAGTAAATGAGAGGGGAAAAATGGGAATAACTTCAGGAAATAGATGAAGGCATAGTAAACAGTACTATGTGAACAGTAAATAAAGCATCTGCCTTTGGTTTTTCTGTGAAATCATGAAGTAACTGGAGCAAAACACTTGTTAGATATTTTTTGACTTCTGTATCTGCTGTCACGCTTCCCCTGCTTCTTAGAGTTTCTCTATTTCTTGAAACAGTTGCTTCATTGACGCCAAGACTGAAGCCTACAAAGGAGCCATAGTGAGTGAATAATAAAGGACAGAGATTCCAAATGTTGTTGATTGGGGCTGGATTTTTCTGTCGCGTTTGTGCCTGGTCTGGGATCCGGACGTGGCCCTTCCCGCAGCGCGTGTTTGCGAGGCTGGAGCGCAGCGAGGCCGGGGCCTGCAGCTCTGAGCACCGCTCGCTCGCTGCTGAGAAATCAACGTAAACCTGGCACGCCCGTCACCCTTTCCACAGGTGGAACGGCTCTGTGGCATAACCTAGGGATGTGAACTAGAGGGTCGTTTAGCATTTTGCTTGATGGTTTGTTCTTCGGCTCCCCTCCCCTGCATGCCCTGTCCACATACAGATTATGGCTCCTCTTACAGCAGAGTAGCTGACACGGGGCTCTGCCTGAAGCTCTCCCTGATCCAGGCATGCATCCTGTTTGGGGCTATGTGCGTGCCTGGCAGGGGCTGGTGGTTAATCCCAATCCCTGCCCATGGGGCAGTGAGTAAAGCAGTGCTGAGTCTGAGGGCAGCATTGTGATATTGATTTGGAACCAGGGCACAAACCCGATGCAGCTGCCGTCAGCCACGGGGCCCCCAAATCCTGCTATTCTCAGTGATGTACTTCCCAACACTTCCCTTCTCCTGAGGTATGTACCAGGGAGCTAGTGGCTAGTCAATTTATGGCTTGCAGATCAAGGCTTGCCAGACTTGCCAGCATGATATTAGTGAGGACTCTCTTACTACGTTTTAGTGGTATCCTGGGGGTTTGTTTGCTGTTCCAGGTTTGTCACTGCAAAATGGTATTAAATGGGAAATAAAAATGGAGAGCTTTTTTTAAACATGGAAGATTTTAGGCAAAACCCATATATCCATCTACTAACTTCTGATGTTTTTATTCCTTTAATATTAAGGGCTAGA
The DNA here is from genome assembly GCA_013390105.1 of Tichodroma muraria. NCBI lineage: Eukaryota > Metazoa > Chordata > Aves > Passeriformes > Sittidae > Tichodroma > Tichodroma muraria. The sequence goes on from WAAG01092309.1 coordinate 33,987, forward strand.
AGTCTATTATTTTGGGGGTTTTTGGGAACTTTTGAAAGTAAGTGAGTGTCTTCTGCAAATATCAGACTTGAAGAACTAAGACTTTGAAAGAACCAGATGATATTGTGAGACTCTGGAGGGAAAAATATGATGCTTATAACACTGTAGATAGCTCCTTAAAGTACTCCCTCTGCTTCCACATCCCTTTATTCTGGGACATGAAAGAGAAACCTGAGCCAATACAGGATTACAGAACTAGGTTACAAACCTGAAGCTAAGCTATTTGTAGTCAAAGCCTCAGAAATTTATTTTATATGCATATTTTGGTTTAAAAATTGTATGCATTTGGAAAACTGTCTCTCCCCATGAGAGTTCTTCCTTTCACATAATTAATGCAAGACAGTAAGCAGCAGAGACAATGAATTGTAACATTTCATTGCTGGTTTACAACAAGAATTTGAACCTCATCCATCTGTCACCAAAAAAAATAAAAAGCCTTTCAAAAAGCAGATGGTCTTGTAACTAAAACAGATCTGAATTCTGGCAGACAGGGTGAGAAATGTGTATTGTGAGAACAGGGGAAAAAATGCGCTGGGAACTGTTCATCTTGGTGGAATGCTCCAGCCATGAATACCTTTGCTTATTCCGCCTTGAACAATAGTGATCTTCAGAGGGTGAAATCAGTAACTTCCCTTCCAACACAGCTTGTATGCTCTTTTTATGAGAGGTGTCATTTCCTAATAGGTATTTTATAAGCAATTTAATTGCACTTTGTGCATTTTAATAACAAGGGTTTCTGCATAGAAAGGATTTAATTCTAAGTGGAAACCATGGATTAGCATTGCAAGAACCTCCTTCAAAATAAAACTCTCTACTTACTGTGCTATGTTTATGTGCAAACATTTGGTCTTATGGGTGCTTTCTAGCAAGATTCTTAAATTAACAACCCAATTAATAAATAATTCCAGCTCTCCATCATTTAATGGTACTTTGAATGGCAACAAAAAAAATCATCCTCAAACTTGCTAGAGGCTGGTTTCTGCCTATTACTCTGCTCTGTGTTTTACCTAGGTGAAGTTGTAGCTGTATAACTTCATTCAGGATTCATTCTCTCTAGGAATCCTTGAGTTATTTAATCAGCTTCATCAGATTCACAGGCTGCAATGGATAAGTAAACTCAGTGTTGCTTGCTTGTGTGCCACAGATACCACTGATAATTGAAATTCTCAGGGGCTGTCTGTGTCTTTTGCATGAGGTTTGGAGTTCAGTAGCCCAGCACGTTATTAAAATAATTTTTGTAGTGACTGTCTGCTCAAAATCACATTGAGCTTTCTCTCAGGCATCAGAAATGCTCTCTGGAGTTATTGTAGACTCTTTATTGGCAGCTAGTGGTTTTTTCAATAGTATATAGTGAGAAATTGTTTCAGTTGAAAAATAAAGTAGTAGTTTAACACAGCCACATTTGTCAGGAAAATCATTAACTATTTTAGGCCTAGTCTTTGGTCCATCCTACGTTTAAAAACAGGTTAGAAATCTGAAGTCAAGATTTTAATAGCTGCACAATTGCTATCTCTTTATGTCCCAAAAAGCAGGAAGATGATCGTGAACAGCAAAGTCAGTAGCATCATGTGGAGTCTTTGGGTGGGAGTGTCCTTTATGCAGTGCAGTGCTGGTTTGTGCTGCTGACTCTAGCAGAAAGCTGGGGATGCTCTGTGTAGTCCCTTGGGATGAGTTTAATGCCAGAAAGGCAGTGCTTGCCATGCAAATAGAAGAAAAGCAAAAAAAAAAAAATCTTTTACGTGATTGATGAATATGTTGTTTGATTGAAGGGAGCCGTCCTCCTTCTCTATGGCTCTTATGGTAATACTTCTTCTTAGTGTTGTTCTGTCTCTTGCATGCATGCAGAATGAGTTAAAAAAAAATGGGCACAGCAAATACCTTTCAAAGTATCCCAAGGAAAACAATACAACTGCCCAACCCTGGCTATTTAACCAAATTATCTATATCAGAAGATGTGAAAAACCTTGAAATAGTGCTGTGTACATAGGAAGGCTTCTTCCAGAGCCATCAGTATTTTTTATTATACCCAGGGACCTGAGAACAGTTATAGCTCCTGCAATCTTCATCCTCATATGTATCCCACATTATACTTATGGGAACCTGAAAGTATGTGAGCTTTTAGTCTCACTAAAATATATGAATAAAAGATGTGCATATTGGTGTGTGGGCTTTTCTTGCATGGCTGATACAGTTCCGTGGCTATTGTATCAATGTGCTTTAAAAATAATTCCTTATAATGCATGTCATTACATTTCAGTGACCCACAGACTGAAATGTCCTTACCTTGATAAGTAAAACATTAGAAGAAGAAAAAATCAAATTTCAAATCTAATCTCTGCCTTACAGCTGAGTTTGAACTGTGCCTTCTCACCTTGAGAAAATTTGTGGAGCTGTGGCTGGAGGGTCTCTCTCGCTGCTATACTGAAGGTACATCCTTTGGCATGTTTTGTGGAACAGTGGTACCGTTTGGCTTTGTTTGTGACCACTGGGACATTGCCTGGAACAAGAGACCCCCCTGTCACACCCCTTGTTTATCAGGGCGTGTATATTCTGATGCAGAGCCCCAAATAAAGATAAGAGGAAAAGGGAGTCCTTGTCCTGGAGCACTTGGTACTCCAGAGCACACACAAGAATCAGGATGTGTGCTTAGGATCCCCTTATGATGGGAAGGAATTGTATCCATGGACCAGCAACCTGCTCTAGTGGAAAACGCCCCTGCCCATGGAAGGGGCTTTGGAACTAAATGATCTTTAAGGTCCCTCCCAATCCAAACCATTCTATGATGTTCTGCACAGCTCTTGAGTTTGATAGCTAAAACAACAAGACAATGCCCTGTTTTTCTCCAGCTCCTGTTAGCTACAGTCTTGTACAGGAGTGAAATGTCGCAGGACTGGACAGGAATGTCACTGTGACTGGACACACAGACCTGAATTTCAGGGGCTTCATTTTCCAGCTGAAACCCACACCAGTTCCTGCTGCAGTATCTCCTACAGTGTGATATACCTTGTTTTGTGTCAAAGGGAAAGCTTAAACAAGGATTTCTTTTTATTTTGGTGAAATGCCAACTTGAAGGGTTCCTGAGCTTGTGTGCACTGCTTTCTGTGTGACGCAGCTACCAAATAAAACCAATAAAAATTGAAGAGCTCTGGGTGTAGTGTTGAGGTACAGTGTGGCATGAGTATCTTAACATATACTCGGTTTTCCTTATTGTCTGTGTTATTATTTCATATTTGCTTTTGTTTAAGTATTTAGCCCTATTTAAAATTAATCTTGCCCCTCTTTGGGATGCTTGTATATGTTGATCTGCTGTGGTCTTTCTCATGGCAATTCTTGGCTCTTTTTGAGTAAGCAGAAATGTTGCAGCTGTGTGGTTAGTCATCACTGCTGCAGCACTAGCCTCAGATGTGTTGGGTTTTTGAGGACAAGATAATCAGAAAAGCTTGATTTCTGCCAGAATAGAACAGCTTCCTCCCTCTCCTTTGACTTCTCTGCTAACAAATCACAGCAAACTGCTGTTGGCAGTGGGAGGGGACTGCAGGCTATGAGGGCAGCCGAGCCCACAGCGCTGCTGTGGAATGCAGATGAGCCCCAGAGAGGATGTGTACAGCCCCACTTTCCAGATGTGCACCCTGATCCTTTCGTCACATCTCTGGTATGCGGTGGCAGTGCTTATGTGAGAAGCGAAGCTGCAGAATCCAGAGCATGTGGCTGCTGTGATTTGAAAGTTTACCTCTATTTTTCTGTCAGTCCAGTGCAAACCTTGCTGTAAATTGTTTATCCAGCTCTAGGAGTGCCTTCAGATTGCATTTCAACGTTGAATTTTTTTGTGGTCAGTCAGAACATGCTGTGTTTGTCAGAACTATTTTATTCGGGTCTGCCAATGGATTCAAGAAGAAAATGAATTTTGCAATTCTGTCCATGTTCCAGAATCTTCTTCTGAGACTGATTTATCAGCGTTTGAACCTAGGTCCCTGGCTGTTGTCATTCACACTTCTCACGAGTGCATTTGTCAGGCTGATGCAGTAATTTCTTGAAAATATTATTGGATAAATGAGGTTTGCAGGGAAGATCAGGCTTTTAGTCTTGGGATGGGAGTAGTAAAGGAGGAAGAAATAGAAATTAATTATTCTGTTATGTCTGTGAAGTTTTTGAAGGAAAATAAGTTCTACGTCACATTTAGATGTGTGGGTTTTCTTCTTTTCTTAAAAGGAGAAAATTGAGACCTTTGGAAAATCTGTAAAGGCATGATGTCTGAGTACCACAGCCCCTGAAGGACTTCATCTCTCATTTAATTTCTCCATAAGATGTTGTATTATAGATCTTGTGTCTATATATTACATTTTCTTGAGATCTTATGCATTATCTATGTATAACATATTTATATTTTTATTTCTGTGTTAAGGGATCTCTGATGCATGTAAAAGCAATTTTTAGCTATTAAGTAAATAATATGGTGAACATTTTTCAGAATGTGGTGCTGCTTAGAAATTTTATACCTTTAGTATGTTGAGTAGGGATACCTTTGTAGTAAGTATTCAGTGTAAGTTAAATTATGGTTTGAGGAACAATATCCTGCACTAGCAAGCTGAAATTCTTCAGGCTTATTCTTTGCTAAACCCCAGCCTTTCATGGAAAAGGCAATTGAAAAGGGAGAAAAAACCCGTATGGTTATCTTACAGCAAAGGATTAAAACTATCCCACACTGGTCTGGGAAACAGTGTGACCATGAGGGAAAGGGTGATAAATTCAGCTGACTTTAATTTCCCAGAAGTCATCCTGTCTTCTCCTTTAATATTAGCTGTTGGAGAGCTGTGATTAAGTGCTCTTCTTCCTGATAAGGGCTCACTGAGAAGTGGCTGACAGGTAGAAAGAGCAGCCAAACTTCTGCGTGTTTTAGAAGGTGTTTGCTGACGCCCGGCATCTCTTGTCAGCACTGCTGATAAGCGCTAAATGCAAACAGCCACCCGGAATTTGTCTGGCAGCCCCGTGAAGGGCCGGATGAATTGTGCTATGCACAATGTGCTAATTGTCACCAATTGGCTACTCTTGGTTGGGAATGACAGGGTGAGAGTGTATGGTGTGTTTTTTTATAGTCTAGTTGTCGCACACTTAGCTTGTACCAGTTTTATTCTGAGAACAAGCGTTTAGAATTTTTTTGTACATTGGCAGCAAAGGGAATTTTTGTTAACCTCAGAAATACTGTTGATTAACTACAGTATAAAGCAATTTTATTTAAAACTAATTTAGAAGTGCAAGAAAAGTCCTGGAATACAATATGAAGAAAATTTTTTATTGTTGAAGTGTTTTAAAAATATTTTATGAAATATTTATTTTTCCTTTCCAAGACCTTGCAAAGACAGAAATTCCTTCTATTCAAAAAGGACCTGTCCTCCAAAAGCTGACAATGGATTGTCTCTTTACATCCCCTCAGAGATGTGGGATATCTTCTTTCTTTCCAAAAGGCAGAGCCTTTTGTTTTTTTCATTTGCTACCCTCCCCCATCGACACTAAAATACTGTTAGAACAGCTCAAGCCCACAAGATGGGGGTATAAGGAATTATATACAGAAATGGGCAGGAGAGGGAACGTGTGTGTGCTCTGTGTGAAAGCACTTAGGAGGATGAAGCCCTTCTGTTTAAGGGGGGAGCTGGGCACTGTTCAGCTGTGCTTGGAACAGAGGGAGGTGCTGGGGCTTTCCTGGTGTGGAGGTCACCCTGTGGCACCTGCTGCTGTGCGCCAGCCCTGCTGCATGGCAGGGGCACTGGAGTGGGACCACCCACCAGCTGCCGCCGGGAGTGATCGTGGTGACCCATCAGACTTCGACCAAACTCAGCTTTAGGCTGCAGGGCAGACATAGCTGATGTTTGTGAGTGTCCTTCCTTTCCATTGTCAGGAACCACAAGGCACTTCTAACACTGTTCAGAGAAGCGAGAATGGAGAAAGGAGGTTTGCGTACTGCTCCTGTTACAGCAAATAAGCGTCCTGGCACAATAAAGGTTGCCTCTGCCTGTCCCAAGCTAAAGACACATAAGAAATGCAGGTTCATGCTACTATCTGCTTGTCCTTTCCCAGCCAATTTATGATTTAGATCTTAGGACCCTCCTGGGTATGTTCATTTCTCTTAGAAATAGAAAGCTTTTACCTTTCTTCCTTTGTCCAGCTGCAATTCAGAAAGAAGAATGAGGGAGGGACACAGGCACAGGAGCTGTGAATACAAATGTGAGGGCAAGAATGCTTCATGGTACTATTTGCTACAATATAGCAAATAATAAAGTGCTCCGTAGTAATAACACTGCATGTTTGCTATGCTGGGGAGATTGACAAACACTGAGAGAAGGAATAGTATTAAGAGAAAGCAATACTTTGGCACGTTTGGTTTCTGTCCAGGAGCCCCAGAAAATGAGGATAGTGAATAAACAGAAGCAAGAAGATCCTGTATGGTCAAATTGGGCAAAATTGCCTTGTCAATTGAAAGAAGGTGAATTTGAGAGGGCAAGATGTTCAGAGGCATTTCAACAGCACCTAAGGCAGGAAACAGCAAAAGATGCTTAGCAATTGAAAGGGTGTTGGCATCTTTTTGTTTGTTTCATTTTGTTTCAGTTGGGTTTTTTCCTAATTTTTTTAGTCTATTACATTCCCAGTGGTAGAATCCTATATTGCTCTTTCATCTAGGAAAGTGATGGTTACAGTAATGGTCAGTGTAATACTGTGTGAAGGATGAGAGAAGTGTGAGAACAGTCTGAAGGAAAAAACAAGTTTATTCTGATTCAGAAAAGCAGTGGATGGATTGGCATTCAACTTTATGAAGCAGAGCTGCATGCACTCCTTATTTACTTAGTTTCTCTTTCTCTCCCCCCTTTTTTTTAAAGGGGAGTATTAAATGTCAGGAAATAATTGTTATATAATCCTTGAAGAATCATGTTCTTTAGAGTTGTTGAACTTTATGGATTTAATCTGGTTTAAATCACAATGAATTCTTAGATGAGTCCATAAAAGTACTTGTAGAGATAGCTGTGATTTTACTATTTATGTAGTTAGGTTTTTCCTAATACAGACTTTCTTTTGCAGTTTTCCACTGGGGCTCAACATAAATAGCACACAAATATTAGAGATGCACTCTCTTAGAATAAACCTTTTTATCAGCGTTCTTGTCTGCTTAGTTCTGAATTCACCATTTGTGGCCTTTTCTTGCAAGCATTCCTAGGCTTGCTAAGTCATGGCTCTCTGTTCAGGAGCAGTGAGTTGCCCTGTGGCCTGTGATTTGAGCCTCGGCACATCTTCCTATTCTCTGGTGGGCCACAGAGAAAACAGAACTTCTTGTGTTTCCACGAAAGTGCTTATACCCTCTTGGCTCTGCTCGGTGTCTGAGGGTGCTTTGTGCACATGGATTCAGGTGCCTAAGCCAGGATTTAGTGCAAGTGACGTATTGTTGGCCAAATGTATTAGGATTGGGTTTCCATCTGTGTTTTCTTGCCCTTCTCAGAAGCTACAGGAGCTCTCAGCAGCAGAGATGCTCTGTGGGACAGTCAAAGCTTGGAAGTTGTAGAGGGCACTCTGGATTTTTGTGAAGATGTAACATTTCTTACCCATGTGGTCATAAGGTTGAGACTTTAGAAGGAATATTCTTCTCTTCTCCAAATCAGGTATGCTGGTACTCATCCATGTGCTGGGACTCTGGTCACAGGTTCTCAGCTCTCCATCATGTTACAGCATCAGTGCTCTCTGTGTAGCACAGGTGTTCCACCTGTGCGACAAACATTTTCTGACATGTCTTAAAGAGCCATTGGGCTTGAAGTGGGATTTGAGGGAGAAATGTAATGTTTCATGCAATGCAGGAGTTGGGACTGTCAGGTATTGAATAGTCCTTCCTGGCCTTAACATGCATGAAATAGTAGATCTGTTTTGCTGAGGGCTTGACTTTGAGGACTGATACAGCGCTGTGCCCTGCAGAAGGATATGGCACACTTTGGAGGCATTTTCCAGGCTAACTAGCAAGATGGAATAACTCCCATTTGCACAAATCATTAGAGGCCTTCAGTGATAATTGCAGACTGCTAAAGAGGGTGGAATAAAATGGGCCTTGTCCTTCCATTGTAGCTGCTGAAACATTGCTGGGGGATTCCTGAAGTAAAATGTGATCTCTCCCTCATCCTTCTCTTATGCAGTTTTAATTTGAAGATTTATGCTGTCAGAACTGTACATCAGTTTTCATTTTGATGGGATTGTTTGCTACTTTTACTATATACTTAATTATTTTAAAAGATTCTGGAGGGTTCGAAGTTTTGCTTCGATCAAATGCCAGAAGTTATTAGCGGCTACTTGCCACTATTTTACTATAAAACTAACGCATACAGGAATTAATAACTTTTAAGTCCGAAATTTCACAACAGTTTGCTGAATTTGATATTAGTAGTGAAGTACAGGTTCATTGCAACGTCCTTCAAAGTACAGTACAGGGGAACTTGCTTCAAAACAAAACCTGGATGAAGTGAGGCTGAGTGTAAGGAGGATCCTTCTCTATTCCTAATGTAGTAGGTGGTGATGTATTCTGTGTTCTAAATGTCTGGTAGGAGCTCCAAACTCCTGTTGTTATAATTTCAATGTAATACCATCACTGTTCCCTCAGTTGGTACAAAAATTCAGGTTTCGTTTCTGTTGCCTATTGTCAAACAGAACAGAAGTTTGGTAGTTAACAGTGTTTTAAGACACTTTTTCTCTCAATGTTGTTTCAAAAAGACAAAATTTTGCAATGTCATTTGACTGTTTTACTGGTTTTATTTAAAAAGGTTATATTAATATCTTATTATAAAAAGAATATTCTGAATGGTGCCCTCTGTGCAACAAAAGTTACCTCAAGGTATACAAAAATTCCTATTTCCACATTAAAGTAAAAAATCCAAAGAAGTGCAGATCACCAGAAAGAAGAACTGAATTTTCTCGGCTCACTTTATTTTGTCCGCTGAAGTTGAATAACTGCTTCAGGCAAACCCAGATTTTAGTGGAATTGAAGACTCAGTCTCAGTCTGCAGGATTTTTGGAGTTTTTTGACCTCTAAGTGTTCTGCGTATTGCAGAGTTTGAATGAAGACAACAACAAACTTTGCAGGGCTTCTATTTTCCTGGCTTTGTCCTTTCCCTTCTCCCCCTTCTTGACCTCCTCTGCTGTTCCCAGAGGCATCAGAAGGAAAAGGTATCTTCCTGCTCTTCTGCTTAAAGAAATTTGTCCATAATCTTGAGCCATGAACCATCCCATGGGACCCATGGAGGGAGAGGTGGTGGTGGAGCCCACTTGGGTCACAAAGTCACAAAGGAGTGTGGTGTCACCTGCAACTGGTTATTGGATGCTGGCTGTGATGGGCATGTTGAAATACTTTGATTGAGTTCTGGTAGCTATTGAGACTTTACCCAGTTGTTTGTGTTGCTATCTGCAGTTTCATCTCCAAGTCTTGTGACTCTGGGAGATGCAGCAGTAGTTCCACAAGTGCCAATAATTCCTTGCCTTTGTCATTACTGAAAAATGTGAATATGTGAAGATTGAATAAAACCCCCTCTGAACTTCCTTTGCTAAGCCCCACCTTTTTCTTGTGTCATGATATTTTTCCAGTGCTTAGGCTTGGGAGCACTGTTTAAAATCAATGAATAGCATAAACTTGCTGGTTTTATGTGCTGATTTTGTAAGCTGGGGACCCGACTCCCTTAATTTTCAGTGAATAAAGAGCTTTATATGATGAAACTGCTTAATGGTGAGCTGATTTTTCTCATCGGTGGGTAACCGTTTTTGTTATTCTCATTGTTGTTGTGACTCTAGCAGAACTGTCAGCAAACAGCTGAGGTGTGCAGGAAAATGTTCGTTTTGTATTAGATTCATAACTCTGCTTTCAAATGGTCTAGTCCAGATGCTATACAATAATGTAAATAGAAAACAAAATATGTATCAAATGTATTATTAAGCAAAAAAAGATAGACAAATCTACTGTCCCACACATCAGTTTTGTAGTCTTGCACCCTGCACATGCCAAATCTGAAAGTAAATATTTTGAGGTCTGGTCATAATTTTGTTCACATTCTCAAAACCTATCTGCAGTTTTAACTTGAACTGAGATGTTTTTTCCCCCCAAAGACAGCCTCACTTAAAAGCTTTTTAATGTGACAAAGAAATTAGCAGTTGCCTAGTAAGTCTGGAGCAAAACTAGGTGAACCAATTTGGTGAAAATTGCTTTGGAAATCACTGTACATACATTGTGAATGTTGTGCAGTTCTTGGAACTTCCAGTGATGCTGATCATTGATTACATTTTGATAAGTTGAATCTGCTACACTTAAATGGTTTAAATTATCTTTTTAAATGCCTGCTTTATGTGAAACTGTATCAGTCTTATCATTACTCCTTGCTGACTGCTCTCTTCTTAACTGAGGCACTGTGAAGCCCAGATACCAAGAAACGTGGCTGTAAGACATGGTGAAAAGGACTCTGCTGATGATGTGTCTACCCAAGTGAAATGGCAAAGCGTTTACCAGTCTTTTCTACCTGTTTTTTAAAGTGCATTGGTGTGGGCAAACATAACACATCCTCTGACTTTGCTGGGACATGGTCATACTCTGGTTAGCTAAATTTCATGCTGATGTGCAGTGACAGGAGTTCGCCATTGGATCTGTCAGTCTTATTACCCAGAGCTGATCTTGACCTGATTTCTCTGTGCAATCAATTCATATAAAACCAGATGCCAACAATCTATATTAACTATGAATTAAATTCTTATCAAAATGAATTGCCCCAATTTGGGGTGAGACAAACAGCCCATGTCACTTATTTCAAAAGTTATACCATCTGTCTGATAGAGCTGATTACCCAGAAGTGGCACTAAAAATGTCTGCATGTCTACAAAGGAGCAAATAATTTGCCTTAGGAAGGAAAAAAAAAAACCCTCTTGCTGTTACGCTGAGAAAAAGTTATACTTCTGAAAGTTATGTGGATTGGTATGGTGATTTATTGTCCAGAACGCCTGAAGATGAGCTGTGTGTGTGGGATTGCTTGTGGGGTGGGATTCCTTCTCCTGCAGGTATGAGAAAGGCTGCATTACAAACCTTGTGTGTGCACTGTACTCTTACTCCTCTTGCATTCCAGCAACGCTAACTTTTATTACCATAAAACACAATTATCCCTAAGACATGCCTGGTACTGTTGTGGGAGTAATTCTGGAGCAAAATGACTATAATATAGCTGAATGAAGAGCTCAGGTGGTTTCTCTCAGAACTGCAGGGCAGGTCATGTTCGAAAAAGAATCAAATATTAAATGAGGGGTGAATATACATTGGATTAGAGCCTGGATTCTGTAAGTAAGTTGTTGAGGACTATAACCTGGTTTCCTCAATGAGTATTAATCCAAATCAAGTATGATATGGTGGTGAGTAATAGTAGTTGACCTAAGGATCAGGAGTTCAATTTTCATCATGTTTCTAGGAAATATAGGACCTAGTGTTGCATAGCAACAGTTGGAGGTATAGCAATATTTGCACTTGAAAATGTTTAGTGTTTTGGGAAGCATTAGATGGCTGATGAGGTAGGCAGTGAGGAAATGGTATTACTCTCTCTTAGGGTACTGTTTAAATGCAGTCATGCTTTTACTGGCTGAAGAACATTAACATCCAAATAACTACCTAGATGTCTGCAATATGAGTTATTGGTCTCAGTCCAGTTTTCAGAGCACCCATACTCACGTTTCAAAAACTATTTCTGTAATTGGCAGAGGTGTTGGTGTGCTCTGAAAGCAAATCAGACACAAACAGCCATGGAGGCAGCCACAGATCTCTCTGCTACAGAGCACTCCTGCCTGGTTGCAGAGGGCTTCCTGCTGTGGTCCTACTGCCAAATTGAGTGTTTCTACCCTTTCTAGCTTATAACTTTTCTCTACAGCTGTGTGGTGAACTTTAGAGTACATTATTTAAATTTCATAAGATCCTGGTATTTTTGTTGTATTTTGTGTTAACTGCAAGTGTTTTGAATAGAAGATGCTGCCTAGATGCTGCCTTTTTCATCTTTGAGATCCTCCTAAAACATTTTACACTTAAGTTTTTCAGAATGAGATGTGAGTTCCCATTGAAGGTAAGGGTTTCCCAGAAATGTGCAATCTCTGTCAAATCATCTGTTTTCAGAGGGTCTGTGTTCTTCTCACCCAGCACACCTGGAAATAGTAGGTCTGAAAAAAAAACAGGAAACCATCAGAAGATGGAGATGCCTAAAGCTGTTGGAATGATGTGACAAGAATTTGGAGTGCCCTAAATGCAGTTTGGTACATTAGCTGTTTATTGCTCAAAATTTAGCAACTTTTTGTCAGAAGATGTCAGATGCTCAGTAGGACCTGAGCGTGTTGTAGCCAGGCTAATGGGTGTCGTAGAGTAACAGTGAGCAAAAGGCAGAAAAAATGGCAGCTAAAAGCATATGACAGTCATAGAAATGCTTGCTCTGTTTTCTGTTAGCATCTAGTTCTATCTTTTTTACTCATATTTAATATGCTTTAAAGGAAGTATGTATAATAGAACATCTCCAGGGTAAATCCAATAAAACTGAGAGGTGTGGAAAGGCTCAAAGATGTCCTTTTTCACGTGAAGATTTCACTCAATGCCAGTGATGATTTTTCATTTTCTTAACTGCCTAAAGTAAGCTTGGTAATGAGCTTAATAAGAACATTTCTAGCAAGAGAGAGGTCCAGATTTAAGATCTACTAATCTTTAAATAATCATCTAAAAAAGTATTCTATCATTGACTCCACTTCATTGCTTTAATTTAGGAGACCTCAAGACATATGTAAATTAAATGAAGGGCAGATTTATAGGACATCTTAAACTGCTTTGTTCCATAAAAATACATATTTGAATCTTAAAGTAATTTAAAAATGTTTCTGGATAAAAAGATTTATGATTATTCTGTTCATGTTGCTTTTCCTAAAAGTAAGAAATTATGCTTATGTAATTTCATTGTTATGTAGTAGCAGGGATAAGGAAAGGTGTTTATTAGTGAGTTCACTCATATTAGCAAAGTGAATAAAGGACAACAAACCCCACTGGACTCCTGTCATGAGGCCAATTCTTGTGTAATTTGGAGTTTTGAAGGTCTTTGGTAAAAAACTATTCACCTTTCTTGAGATTATCTTTATTATCTGAACACAATGCCAGCGTGTCTAGAAGTCTGGAGGTTTTTGCCTGCTCGTATGAGAAGGTGAAGAGTAACATTCCATACTCAAATCTCAACATCACAGCAAATTTTAAAATATATTATTGATTGTTAAATTCATAATATTTTATGGTTCTTGGAACTTAAACTTCTTTTTCCTTTTGACGCTAAAACTTCTTATGATGACTTCCTATGGTGTTAAATATGCCTTCTATTCACTTGAGTCAAGGCAGTTTTCAGCTGTGATTTTTGATTAGGAGAGGAATTTTATAAAATGTTGGAAATTATTTCCCATCCAAAGCACATGTACTTTTTCCTGCCCTTTTTCTGAATTTTGTGCTGAATCTAAGGGGTTATGGAATTTCTATTACCTTAGTGACACCTTCATCCACAATAAAATGGTTAATTGTGATCTGCTTTTAAATCTCAAGGTCTCATTCAATTTACCTCTTTATATTAGAACCAGTCACAAGAAAACTGGAAATGGAAGGGAATATACCTTATATGCACAGTTAGGGCTAGCATCAGCATGTGAATGCTGAAAGGAGTGCCTCTTATTTACATGTCCCTGTTTTTGTTTAAATATATGAAGATCTTTGGCTTTAGTGGAAATCCTGCATGCCCCATATATTCAGAAAACTGGTCATGTTCACATAGTTCTTAAATACAGTTTTGACTTAAGTGATTCCTTTAGGCACCTTTTGGCCTGAATTCTAAGTAAACTAGATCCAAAACCAAATAATATTCTGTATTCAGATATCATATATATAAGCAGGCGAGTTAGTGTGCCAATTATTTTATCTTGTTTTTACGCTGGCTGAAGAAATCTGCTAGTGCTTCTTGATGTTTGCAATAAAAATTGGTAGAAACATATGCAGAAACTTGAAGAGATTCATAAAATACTTTGTTTTTTGGTTGCTATTGTACTTCAGTTGTGTTTTTATAAAGTGCCCTGACTTTGAATTAATTTCTGTATGAACCTCTTCTAAGGTGACATTTTTAGGTTTAATGTGTTTACATCTTTTCCAATCAATTTTATAGCAGTAATTTTGTATGCTCAGTGTCTAACAGGTCTGCTCTTGTGCCTTTCTATGCATAAAGCTAACTTGCCTTTTATATAAAACTCAAATTTTTATGTACATAAACTTAAAAATGCAAATTCTGTAATTTGTGAGGAGAATTTGGTTGTTCATCAATGTATCTGTTGGTGTCCTTCCTAAAGGGGACCAGGACCTAAATATGTAACCCTAGGACTTTTGTTAGTTTATAGTGTTAAAGGAAGATGGTATTTTCAATGGAATAAGCTATTTCTAAAAGCTGAACAAGAAATACTCCCCCCCTCCCCAACACTATTGTTAGAGCAGTAAGCCTCTTTGTGACATTTAGCACAGATTTACTGTTTCTCTTTTTTTCAGTTGTTTGATACATTCTAAAAAAGCCCAGGTAAAAAGTGATGATAGCTAGACCTTTTTCTTTTTGCTTGAATTTTCCTAATATTCCATCACAGAAAAGGAAAAGTCTGGGTTTTTTTTGCTTTGAAGTATGTGCTCATGTTGTTTTTGAAAGATTCTACATTAAATGTACTTATTTTAGATGAAAAATACACTTAACGTTTTTGGTTATGTAGACTGCATATATAATTGAATGCTATTCTCAGAACGTTTCATAAGCTAGAATATGATGGCTTTGATGTAAAACCAAATAACAAAACCCAGTAGGAATTTGTATGTAATTTTGTTGATATTTAGCTCATTATACAGATTATTTTTCATTAAGGTCTCATTAATGAAAGATTTAAAGACATTTAAAGGGCCCGGCTCCGCTGAGCCATGCGGCTGGGCCAGGGAGGATCGGGCCAGGCCCCGGCGACTCCCAGGATGGAGGAGGAAAAGACATCAGCCTTCTTCTCATCAGCTTTCTATCAGCCAGTTTCTTCAGTAGAGAAACTTCTTGGCACAGTAATGGAACTTTCAAAGCATGAATCCTGCCCAAGTGAGAGAAGGAAGAAACTGAAGGAGATACAAAGAGACACAGCATGAGACCTAAGTCAGGGGAATGAGAGAAGTTTAAGTTGGAAAGAAGATTGAAAGAGTGGCTTAAGCTGGACTTTTTTTTGTAAGGCCATAGAGAATAGACTAAGTACTCCTGTAACATATAATCTGCTTTTTTAGGAGGAAAATGCTAAATCCTAGTAGAGACTGTAAAGTGGTGTAACTATAATATAATGGAGAAATTTGAACAGAAGAAGACCGAGAGAATGAGATGATGTCCTGTGTCTAGTGAGAGAAAAAGACTTCTGTTTCTTTAAGATGAAAATGAGATAAGTGAAGAAAACTTTTGCCTTATACTACGAAAAGCATCCTTAAACTGTATCCTAATAAGCTGTTATAGTCCATGAACAGCTGTTGAAAGCTGTTTCATGGGAGGGGGCTTCACAAATAGCAGATTTTCTTCCTCCGTGCGGGCTGTTAGTGAAGAATAAAAGCAACAGAATTAATATCTTGTAAACTTCTATGGCATTCAAGAAAAGACTCTGCTTCTTCTTTAGTAAATTGAGAAATGATTGTTTCTGAAAGTGGTACTGACTGAGTATTCCAGATTTCCTTTTTTTATCTTTTCATGTGTCTGAGGGGTGGGTAGTTGGTGGGGAGAAAAGAAGTATGTTTTTGAAAGTTTCATTCCAATTCTTGTTGGTTTTTTTTCCTCTTTTTATGTTAGTTAATAAAATCAGTTATTTTCAAGTTTAAACCTGCTTTGCTCTTGATTACAGAATTTTAAATTGGCAACCCAAATTAATATTTTCTGTCTGGTTTCAGACTGAAATCACGACAGGTTTCTGTGCAATGCATGCTGATGAAGGTATTTTGACATATTCTGAAATATTCCTGGCCTGATACATCTCTCGATCCTTTTTATTAGTTACTTTCTTGAACTATTGAAATGACTGAAGTGCAGAGTAGACAAAGTCATTGAATGAGAGATTTAGGACCCAAAATACATGCTCAGGAGCATTCAGTTTTCTTTCTCAGCACAGGTCTACCTGTCTTCTTGAGGAATTATCTGCCACCAATTCAGTGGCTGCAGCTGTGGTGTTTGTGTGTCTGTACGTACGTACGTGAGGCTGTAACTGTGAAGGTTTAGCTGGGATTGTGCTTCTAAGAACATCTTCCTCAAAAGGAGCTGGACCTTTTCAGCACTGTATGCTGTGTTTGGTCTTGCCCTTCTCCAAGGCACCACAGAAAGAGATAAGAAAAGAAACCTCATTTTGCACTCTACAGGATCCTACATCTTTTTCTTCCAGTTCCCTGGCGGTACAAAAGCACATCAAGTAGTGCGTGATGCTACTGCATAGTGATCTGGATCTGCATTGTCCTCTGACAGCTGGGTTGGGCTCTTTCTCCAGTCCTGGGAGATCAGAGATGGCATTTTGAATCTGCATGACAGCAGAACTTTCCTGTGAACCAAATCTGTTCCCAAAGTCTTGCTCAGATCTGTTCTCATCAAAAGATGGTCCTGCCTGCCATCTGGGCTCCTGTGTCCAGTTTTGCTCTCAGGGCAGGTTTTTATGAATGTAAATGGGCACTTGTTTTTGATATTTTGGAGTCCTTGAGCAGTATAAGGAGCTTACAGAAACATGCAAGGTCTTTGAGGGTCTTTTGAAGTCCTGTCCTGTTGTGAAATTTAAAGGAAATTCTTTCCCACGTCAGCTGATGGGGGCATCACACTGACAGTGTCTTACTACTAGGGCTTGGCATTCTGTGGGACATGGCAGGAAATTTATAACACAGACTAAAAGCTGAATAATACTCAGCATAAAATCCTGAGGCAAGTGGTAGGCAGGGTGTCAGACTGCCTGCCTGAATAACGAAAGGAAGTGTGTAGGTGCCTGTTTCCAAACACCAGTGCTGTATAAACAGCAACATGTGGGAGTGTCAGGCAGTGAGAGCATGGAGGACTGCAAGTAGAAAAATCAGCAGACACAGAGAAATAGAGATATATTAAAAATACATAGAAGAAGAGGTTCCTGCTCCTGGGGAGGTGCTGGGAATGGTTGGCACCAGCAGCAGTAATACCAGCAGCACCAGATGGCAATAATGTGGATGGGCCATTGCTAACCCAGGTGTGCGGCACTGCTTTGGTCTGAAAATACTTACACAGGCTCCACACCTGATCTTGTGGTGTTTATATTTCTTCTAAACCTGTCCTTCAGCCTGATGTTCCTCATCCATTGGCTCTGGGCTGTGCTTCTATGGCCCCTTGCCATAACTGTCCTTCTGGCTGTGGTTGTTTGCAAACAGTGGTTCAGTGGGATCACCTGGCTGGCAAGCCCTGTTAAACTTGCTCTGACTTTCTCTCCTTTGTTGTTCCCTGCTTGGCACAGTCCTTGCTCTCTCCCCAACTGCCACTACACAGATGCTGCTTTTGGGCAGATTTTCTGCCTAACACTCCTGGTTTTCTAACCAGAAAAGAAAATTGAGAGAAAAAAATGGGAAAAAATATTGTTGGTAGAATTGTGTCAGAGTTTTAAAGTGAATTTCTATTTCTGTAGACGCCATCAGAGCAAGGCTGTTGCTTGAGCATAGGCAGGACTCTCCCCATCCACTGAAGAAGCAGGGCAGAAGCAGCTGATGTCACGCAGAGGCCAATGGCTTTGTGATCTCACCTTTGCCAGCACTGCAGACTTCAAATGAGTATTGTTATTACCAGATGTTGCAAATAATTAACTGTATATTAACAACTTCTTGTGGGATTCATAGGAGCATCTGTTCTATTTAAGAACATTGCAAGTGTAGGAGGAAGTACAGGAATAGGAGAGGGAGAAGTGTGATCCAGGAAATTGCTCGTTGGCTCCTTACATTGATTGAAAACTTCTATCATTGTGTACCTCTGGAGTGCATGGTGAGACTTCCTTTTATACTTCAATTTGTATTTTTGTGGATAGCTAATCATATCATACAACCTGAGAAAATTAGGAACTTTTAGCACCCTCTTCAGATGCTTTAAAAAAAGTTAATAAAAGCTCATGAAGATGCACTTTGTGGAAGCATAGGTAGGCCAAGCATGAGCTGCCAAAGGGTGGAGAAACCTCTTCATCCCAAAAGATTTCATTTTCCAGGTGTGAAAAGAACAAGCTTGAATTTCGAAAGACACTGATCAGTTGTCATGTTTATGCCTAGTTTTCTGCTTTGAATATGTCTGCAATGCTTGGTTCTGTTCACAGGTGGGCTGAAAAGACTTCCTGGAGAAAAAAGAACTTGTATTCTCTAAAGTAGAGATGCTTGAATGGTGTCTGGGGAAGGGCAGTCCTGTGGGTGACTTCTTCATTTCTGCTTTGATTGTATGATGGGAGATCCATGGTGGAGGTGGAGCTCAGAGCTGTGTTTGTAGGAACTGCTGACAGTCATGGATACAGGATGCAGAGCACCAGGGAGGTCTCTGCTGGTGGCTCTGGAGCAGCTGCTCCTGTTGGCTGTCCTGGGTGAATGGAGCAGGTTATGTGCACACACAGCAGTGTCCTAGAAGCACAGAACTGTGACTTAAATTGGATAACATTTCCATGGAGAAAGGCAAAGGATGAACCATCTCAAATGAGATTTGGCACTACTTAATGTCTTTTAAATGTGGCAGCACAATACTGCTTAATCTGCAGATGAAAGGCCAGCTACTCTCTTCAGTCTAAAACTGAGATTCTGCAGACGCTGGCTGTCCTTCTGATCACAGAACAAATTGCTTAATTTACTAACTCAGAGATGTCTGCCTGGTGCTGGAGCTTTGTCTTTTCCTGTCTCTTTAATCCTTTGTGTTTAAGGCTGAATAAGAGCGTAGCACATCCTGCAGCTGCAGGGCCAAGGCACCACTGATAATTGTTTCCACTACTTCGCATTCAAAACAATTGCTTTCCTTCAGGACGTTGTTTGCCTGTGACTTAAAAATCATCAAAACTCTCATTTAGAGACTGATGGTCTTTCAGTTCATCCTAATACATGCTATCTTTTTCAATGGCTTGTATGACATCCCCTGAGCACTTTTTGATGTTTTCCAGAATTTTTTGAGTATTATTTCCTGTTCCCTTTAGAACTGTGTGTATGCTTTTGGCTTTAGCACTTGATCTTTCTCTGACATTTGGTAATTTGTACTGTGGTAGTAGTTTTACTGAGTGAGTACTAAGTACTCACATTGTGTTTCCTTATTTCACTCAAACTAGATCACTTCTGTCACTGTTGCAAATATCTATGTTCTTCGTTTTTTTGAGGTGAATGCATTATGTTAATGAAATTTGCTTTCCTCAGTAGCTCATCAAGTAGTAACTCAAGGTCATTTTCTCTTAGTTGAAACTGCTTTTCTAATAACTGTAGATATTGTGTAATAATTGTATGAAGAGTCATTGAAAACTTTATTAAATATTTGTATTTGCACTACTGAAAAGGCTTTTAACCTAAAGTTCAACTTCAGTTTCTTTCAGTGAATGGGGAAATATATTAATTACAGTGATTTTCCATGTTGTTGTGAAAATAAATCATTATTCACCTGTCTTTCCATAGGCCCTAACCATGATTTAGTTTTGTTATTCTAGGAGGCAATATAATTAATTTAAAATTACTCAAAACATTTTTGTCAGGTTTTTTTGTTCCCTTTACCTTTGTAAAATTTCTGGGGAACTTTAAAATGTTGTCACAAACCCACTGACACAGTATTTTTTCCAGTAGAAGACTTTATGTGGTGGGTTGACCCCTGGCTGGACACTATGTACCCACCAAAGCTGCTCTATCACTTCCCTCCTCAGCTAGGAAGGGGAGAGAAAATATAATGAAGGATGATGAGTTGAGATAACGACAGAGAGAGGGTCACAGGTAAAACAGACACAACTTGGGACAATTAGTTTGATTTGATAGGTAGTAAATTAGAGCAGGGTAATGCGAAATAAAAACTAAGTCCAGTTCCTCCCCATCCCTCACTTCTTCCTGGCTCAACTTCACCTCCCATTTTCTCTTCTTCTTCCCCCCAGCAGCCCAGGGAGGTAGGCAATGGGGCTGTGGTCAGCTCATCATACATTGTCTCTACCCTTCCCTCCTCCTCCTCAGGGAGAGGACTCCTGCCACTCTTCCCCTGCTCCGCTGTGGGGTCCCTCCCATGGGAGACAATCCTCCACAGACTTCTCCAGTGTGAGTCTTTCCCAGGGACACAGCTGTTCATGAACTGCTCCAGCATGGGTCCCTTCCATGGGGTGCAGTCCTTCAGGAGCAGGCTGCTCCAGCATGGCTCCCTCACAAGGTAACAAGTTGTGTCAGAAATCCTGCTCTAGTGGCAACTTCCCTTTCTTCGGCTCCTGCCAGGACCCTGCTCTAGTGTCATCTTTCCATGAAGTTACAGCCTCTGTTGAGAATCCCCCTGCTCCAGAGTGGGGTCCTTCAAGGGCTGCAGGGGGATCTCTGCTCCCCACAGACCCCCATGGGCTGCAGGGGTGCAGCTGCCTCACCATGGTCTCACCACGGGGCAGGGGAATCTCTCCTCTGGCTCCTGCATCACCTCCTGCCCCTCCTTCTGCACTGACCTTGGTGTCTGCAGAGTTGCTGGTCTCACATATTCTCACTCCTGTCAGGGCTGCTGTTATTCCAAGCAGATTCTGTAAATGTTTCCCCAGGGATGCCGCCACCATCACTGATGGGCTCAGCTTGGCCAGTGGCAGGCCCATCCTGGAGCCAGCTGGAATTGGCTCTGTCAAACATGGGAGAAGCTTCTGGTAGTTTCTCAGAGAAGCCACCCCTGCAGCCCGTCTGCTGCCACAACCTGGCCATGCAATTGCAGTCCATTAAAAAAAAAAGGCAACAATCAAACAAAATCTATCGCATCTTAATTAATAAGAGATAACAACTTATTTTTTTGTCCTGGGAGAATTGGTTGGTTTGTTCTTTTTTCTGTTTTAACTGACACTTGTCATTATCTGGCCTGTACTTTGGCTCCCATTTAAGCAGTTACATCACCATTACAGTAGGAGGTTTGTACGTGCGGGTGGTAATTTTTGAAGGAGTGTGAGCTGGAAACCACTCAACTGTTGCCGACCAAGTCTGTTGCTCGTAGAGTTTCAGAGATACAAACGCTAGGGGGTACACATGAGTTTGGAATTTAAAAATAAACATTATCTGTCAACAGAAGTGATTTTCTTTTAGCCCAATGTAAAAGGGAGAATTTGATTATAGGGAATTACTGACTTTGGTGCTTGAATGTGTTTACTAATTAAATAAAAATTTTTTTTAGTGATACTCTTTGCTCAATCTCCTTGTGCAGACCCCTTGCAAGAAGTAGGAGGTAAAAGTAATATTGACTAGGATTCATTTCTGCATTTACTGAAGAAAATCTGGTAGAGACAGCCACTCTATTTTAATGAGTGTATTTTATTAATTTGCTTTTTTTTTTTTTAATTTATTCACATACTCATTTTTGTAAATTAAGAACACTGTAAAATATCTGTGAAAGTGACTTGTTGTCCATTAAGTGAAGATTGCTTTTTCTATTCCATTTTCCCTTGCATTGTATGCTTTTCAGTGTACACTGAAAGTACCTTTGTTCCAGGTGGCATATTCCATTCCACTTGACAGAAAAATTACTTCTTCCAAGCACAGGTTGTATAACCTTGTGCTTACTTCCCTCCTCACTTGGATCTTCTCCAAGGAAAGGTATTTTAGAATTGTCGCTCTGTGCCTTTGTTGGCAGATGTTGATGGGGCAGAGGGAGAAACAGGCTTCTTGTACTATGGAAAAATCTTTTACAAAGTCCCCCAGGATGCATAGATTAGTAAAGAATCAGCTGTTAATACTCCTTTATCAATTAGAAATAAACAAACTAAGTGGCATCCTGCCATGGTGTTATTCAGTCTGACTCCTTACAAAATTTACTGATGCACTTATTATCAGTTCAGATTTAGGTCTCAGTATGTGTTGGTGAGGCAGTGTAAACCTCTTAACAACAGTTAATTACTTACAGTGTTTTCTGGAACCTTACAAGATCTATGTAGTGGTGTGCAATTTAGTTGTCATAATTGTGTTAAATTTCTTGACATTATCTGTCATAAGAGTTTTCAGCAAACAGAGAGATAAGTAGTATTTTTTTACTGAACTTTTGAACCTTTGTGAAGACAAGACGTGCAAAAAATACTAAAAAAGTAGAGACAAATTTATGAGTTGGTAGGCGCCAGCAGTCTAATATCAGAGCCTGATAGGAAAACACCCCACAATTATGAGCACTAAATTCAAAGATCGAATTCTAGCCAAGTGTCTGAAGACACTCTGGGAAGGAAAAGTGTAAATGCTGCTACTTTTTTTTTTTTTTTAAACATTGGTTGGAACATGAATAGTTAATAGATATGCAAAAGACAACATGACATATCTGGTGAGATACCTGGGTAATGTATCATAAAAACTGAGTTGGATACTGCTGGGAACATGAGAATATTGTTGAGGTAATTTCTTTAGCTGTTGATCTGTGCTAGGAAGGATGGGTTTGATTTTATCTTTAACAAAGGCTGGAGTAGTATATCCTGGGCAGCCTTAGTCTGCTGAGGAGGGAGAGAGGTGGGGGCAGCCACTTACAACATGGTCTGGTGAGAAACAGGAGACCTCTTGTAGGATTGCAGCTCTTTAGTCATCTCTGTACAGAGAATTAATTTCTCCTCTCCTTCTCTGATGCTTTAAACTCCATTTGTATTTACTTCTGTATCATATCCCTGTGGATGGATGCGAATGCCTGAACACCAAAGGTGCCACTTCTCTCACTTGGCTCCATGTGGTCTGGATACATCCTGGGGACTGAATGATTTCCACTTTGCTGAAGAGTAAGTGTGAGGAGGCCTCCTTCACTTGTAGTCAGTAGCAAAACTTCCAGGATGACTTGCTGGTATTACAGGAAATCTTGAAATAAAGGACTTTTTATTTCACTTAATTCGGGCTTGTCCCTGCTGGGAGCCCATTCCTGGCTCCTGGACTGGTGGTGTGGAGAACTAGGGCTCCCCTTAATGTACAGCTGCTGTTGAGCAGAGCTGTTTTTCAGTGTTATGGTGAGTAAAACTCAGGATTAGAGAGACTCTAACTATCATATATGAGAGATTTTTCAGATGTAAATGTTTTAATGTTTAACAGATTCTCTATCTTGGTAGTGTGGAAGGTCATCTATAGGAGCTCAGAGATGTAATTTTTTTGAGGTAATAGGAAAAGCTTGAAATGTCAGGCAGTTGAAATGTTTTCAGCTGAAACACTTTTTGGAGGTGAAGGAGAAATTCAGTTGTAGAAACCATCTCAGGGGAGTCTATATGTCTTTGCATGGATTTTGTGATAGTTACGTGCAGTCTTAAGAGTAGCAGCAGTTCTGCGCAGAAGCAGTTTCTTATTTTCCTGCTCTTTCAGATATCCCTTGCCTCATGCATGGCTTTTTTAATGTCTCTGTTGTTGGTCTCTCCCATCCCACATTGTCTTGCTTGTTATTATTGCAGCACTTTAAGTACCATGTCAGAAGTGATGGAAATACAATGATAGGGCCAGCAAACAGAAGGCTGCAGGGAGGCAGGCAATACACATCAGGCTTCATTTTAGACAAGTCTCAGAATAAAGTTTTAGGCCAAAGCTCTCATAATTTGGGCTCCTTCTAGTGCAATTAAGTAGAAATTACTATTTTCTAAAAGAACTGGAGAAAATTGATACTGTCAAGCAACTTGAACTTCTTTATTCTCATACGTAATTTTCCTTCTGAGTCATAAAATATCAATAAATAATTAAAACAAAGAACAACCTTTTTCTTTCAGTTGAATATCAGGGTAGGGTTAATTCTCCACTGAAATATAGTAATGCATAACAACTGTCTGCATGAAAGCAGGCACTAAAGCAGATATATTCTCTGAGAAGCTCTCCCTCCTGGGGTTTCCTGGAGAATTTCAGCCATTCCCATTTGTCTGCCCAGAAACCTGATTTTCTGCAGTTTGAAAGTGAACCAGTCAGCTTCAGGTGTCAAGAAAGTGAGCTTGAACTCTGAGGGAGCACCTTTGGGGCTCTCTGTGGCTTCTACCACCACTCTTTTGTGCTGCGTGACATTGGGTGAGTGTCTTAACTGCTGTGGTGGAAAACCAGCAGTGTCCTGACAGAGTGCAAAGTTCAGAGGTTGAAACTCTTGTTTCAGGAACATAACAGGCAGCAGGTGCTCTGGTGTTTGAATATATCCCAGGGGTTTTGCCTGATTTACCAAGAATTCCAGGGTTTGAGCCTAGAGTATGTATTGCACATTCAGGAAATGCCTGAATATGCAGTCAAAGTCTTCTTCTTCTTAATGGTGGGTGGAAAGCAGAAACTTGCCACTCTTCTTTAATCATCCAGAACTGGAGAGTTCAACCAGACCTTCCTATCACTGAGATAATAAAATGATAGTTACCATTTGTCACGGGGCCTTGTAAGAGGTTCAGCCAAATCCTTTGGCAGCTTCCCCAACCTTATTGAGATGTGGGTTTGGGGAAGTAATGAGGCCATTAAAACAGCTGGCTCCAGTAAATAGGCTTGGATTGAGTTCTCACAAATTAAAATGCATGGAAAGATATGTAGAAACATGCATGTAAGGTTTTTGGTTTGGAAAAGACAGACTGCATTAATGTGATTCCTTAGTTTATCTAAGTCCAGTGGGCTGTGCTGCTCAAATAAAAAAGTGGCTTGAATATAGAAGTCTGTTTTTTTCTCCCCTTAGGAATCGTACAAATCTGGAATGCGTATCTGAAGCCAAGGGAGACATTTTGGAGAAAAGGACATTGCATTTGAGTGACATTTTTAAATAGAAATGGAAAATAACATCTCTAAAAAAAATAATACTGGGGAGTAGCTTTGTAATGAGGGTGTCAAGGGCAAAAAATACAAGTGCTTGTAATATGGAACTCAGCAAACAAATTAAAAGGAGCTAAATATGATTGTGAGGAGAAACAGGGTACTGGGCTTGATTAGTGAGTTGCTCTTTGTCCAGTGGCTATAATTGTCTTGGTGTTGCAGCACCCCCAAGGCTTGTCCAGACCTCAGCAAAGCAAATCACAATATGAAATACAGCTTTGTATCAGCTCGGACTTGAAACTGGTCCTCCTGGGCTAGCAATCAGGATCAGGGCATTGGTATGAAGTCCAGCAGCTGGTTAGAGCTCAGTGTGGCCTGGGACAACAAGCACTGATTCCCACAGCTGGCCAGTTATTCCCAGTCAGCAAGAGGTCAGCTTCTCTGGGTACAAATGGGCCAGAGCTGTGGGTGCAAGGCTTCACCAGCTTCAGAGGCAGCAGATGGGCACTGCCCCAGCGTGGAGCACTGGGAAGGGGCTGTGTTTGAAGCTGCTGCCTTGGCCCTCGGGCTGGGTCAAGTCTGCTGATGTGATGCTCCAGACTAACGCTGAACAAGTCTGCTGCCGTCTCCTTTCAGTGTCAGCTGTAGTCCTGTGGATATGGTTTTCTCTTGATTTATGCAAGAATTAATTAAGTCAATGATTTTATGTGTCCGTATCATCTCATAATATATTGTGACTGGTCTGCTGGTGTAGGAAGAAGGTAATGTAGCATAATATTTTGCACTAATTAAGTCCTTTCTAGAGTAACATGTATAGATTTTAAAACCTCTTAATACTTCTGTCTGAAGCTCTGTTGTCTGCTCCCTGCATACTAGTCTCTTATGCTTCTTCTCTCCCTGTTGCACAAGGCTGTATTACATCTCCTTGGGCTGTCCTATTTATCAAGTAATCACTGTAATAATCTCTTTTCTTGTTCTCACAGTGTCCTTTAACTCCTACCTGAAAATCTACTCTCCTATGCTCTCTCATGGTGCTCATATGGCACTTCAGTGTTCTAGGTTGGAGGTTGTCCTCTGCTTTCACTCCAGCCATGGTGTCAGGGACTGGCCCTTGAAAATGCAATTTCCACTACACAGGAAGTTTAAAAGCTAAAAGGTCATGGGCTACCCTGCGAGGTCACCTTTCCTCTCATTTTTTTTAACGTGATTTTCTAAAGATAGAAATGCATCTACTGTTTTTCACAGACAAACCGCTGTGCATTTTTAGGGATAATTGTGATTAGCAGAAGCTATAGAATGGATGGGGGTGATCCTGGAAACCTTTTGTAGATAGAGTAGTAGGAAGTTGGCTGTAACAGATGTCCCTATAAAGGATAGCAAGAGTCAGGGACATAGGAGAAGCCCTTGGGAAGGTTCTGTATTGGCTTTGTTAGAAGCAAAGACAGGCTAAACTTGATATATGCTACAGAACACCACACAGGAGGGTAAGAATAATGGTTGCTGTTCCTGAATTTCCCTGTTAGCACACTTTAGTAGAGGAGTGGCAGCTGTAACCCACTTGTTGATGGCTTTTTAGGATGTTCTTCTCATAGCCAGCGCCTGACAGCTGCATGCCACAACCTGTCAGTAGGAAAGAGGTGGTTTTGGGGTGACTGCATTACATCAGCTCCTCCTGAGGTGGGTATGGGTTATGTCTGCATTCATGCAAATCCAGTTTATTACAAACTGACTTTTTTGGCCCTCCATCCCCCTTTTGTCTCCCGTCTTGGAACATTCCATGTAATAATTTATGAGAGTATTGAACAAACTTTTCCCACAGTGTTTTTGTTGAAGTGGGATAAGCAACTAACATTTATTTTATTCTCAGCTACCTGTTTTATGATAGTTAACTCTAAAAGCATATAAAATCACAAACTCCAGACAGTTTT
The DNA here is from genome assembly GCA_013390105.1 of Tichodroma muraria. Lineage (NCBI taxonomy): Eukaryota > Metazoa > Chordata > Aves > Passeriformes > Sittidae > Tichodroma > Tichodroma muraria. Next base: position 60,915 of record WAAG01092309.1, read on the forward strand.
TGACAAGAACTCCCGATAAAGTAATTTTGTGCATCTGCTGCCAGATAGTCTGTCTCCATAAGTATCACTGTCTCGTCATGGACTTCTAAAAATAAAGCTGAATGACCTCTTAATTTGAGTATGTAACTGGCCTGCTTGGCAATGAGTTATAAAGTAATAATGAAAGACCCTCAAATGTAGCTCCCAAACAATTAAAAAATATAAAGTTATGAGATTCCCGAGGAACTGCTTGCACCTCTTTGGGGAAGCTGCAAGGGGAAAAAAGTAACTGAGGAATTAAAAACAGACCTCAGAAGACACTCAAGAGTAAGAGAGTTAGGAAGCTAACCGAAGTAAGAAAGGGAAGACACAAAAAGCTCCACCCAAAAAGAAAAAACTGGTGGCTTTCCATGTCACTTCTTTTCATTGTGACACTTTGACTTTATTCTGTTATTTCTGATTATTAGTCAGAGACGAATGAATCCGTTTCTGCTTTAGATCGTGTGTGCTTGCTTACAATTTTTTCAGCAGTGTGTAGACTTAACATGCAATTCAGCACTGAAAAGTGCCTAAAAATATCAGTAGGATTTAAAAGGTTTTTTGTCTTTATAGTTTCTATTTTAATATGTGCCAAGGTTAAAAATATGTGAGGATTATAATTTTTCTTGTTTTAATTATTATTATTTATTCTGAATTCTGCAAATCATTCAAGAGTCAAGCTGAGCTCATTCCTTCTCACTCAATAATGCAAGTTTTCTGAAGAAATTATGTCTTAATTAACAATTGTATTGTACCTTATTGAGTCCTTGGTGATAGCTGTGTAGATCATCTGAGACTAATTCTGACAAAAGAATAAGTTTTGAAATGTGCGCGGCAGTTCTGATAATTAATTTCCTCCTTCTCCAGATTCCACCATCACAGCTCTAGGGACAGGGATGGAGGGCTGTGTGTGCCATGCTGATGCAGCCAAGGGCCAGAGGACTTGTTGCATCAGGCCCTGGTAGAAGATTCCTAAGTAAGAAAGTCACATCTTCAAAGCAGAATAGCCCTTCAGATATGGGCTGAAATGGGACTGACAAAACTTCAGGGTTTTCTGCATTCTCTTGGACCTCTTAGTGTTTTTTCTTCCTAAGGGGAAGGAAAAAAAGAAAAAAAAGGAAAG
>WAAG01092310.1:0-13121 GCA_013390105.1 Tichodroma muraria
AACTTTCAGATGTCCAGTGTGGAGGATCTCAAGAACTATTATCTCAGAAGAAAATGCAGCTCTCTAGAGAATTTTGCAACAAGGCTGTGAATGGGCGTTTAATTCACTTGAGTCCTTACTACTGTAAACACCACTAGAAGAGAAATGTGGAAATGGTCAAATATGCATCTCAACAAAATTCAGTTACAAGATGTGCAAGCCCATGAGGGGCTGAAGACAGACATGAAGAGGCACTTAAAATGCTAAATTTGCAATAAGACAAAAGCAAATTTCCTCAGAATCAGAAAAGTTCTCTTTGACACCCACATCAAACTTCCCCCACTATAGAGGAGAGATTTTGGGCAGTGCTGAGATATCAAAAGACAGCCTTTGCAGTAACATCCTCAGCTTCCAAGAAAGTCAAAAATGAGATAATAAAAATAAGAGGTGTCACTAATATTTGGTAAAGTACACAAACCCCACAAACTTTGAATTATCTGAAGTGCATTATCTGAAGTGCACATGAGGAGCAATACAATGGGATACAAGGTTTCCACAACTGGAAGACAAATTGTGGTTGTAGAGAAGGATGTAGAGAGGTATTCAGTGTATTAGAACTATTTTGAGAGCAAAGGTTGAATGTTGCACTGTCCTGGAAGTAGTTTCTGCTCTCTCTCCTTGGTATCCAAGCTGAATACCAAGCAGATGGAATATAAAACATTTCAATTAGTGGCAGCTACCAGTAAAATTGTTAAATGTTTGGGAAAATAACCACCAGTATTTTCACAATGTTTGTGCTCTAAAAACGGATGGATTCTTGCATTATTTGAGGTACATTGGCTCTTTTCACATCTGTGTCTTTTAATCTGAGATTATGAAGAATATGTACCACAAAGTGATTGGCATTCCATGTTCCTAGCGAAGCCATTGATATTTTTGTCACCAAGTTTCCTTGACTGGCACCATGTAAAAAACTCTGGGACTGATAGAGAGGCAATCAGAAGTGACAGGGCAAGTGACAACTCTGACAAGTGATTGTGGAATAACAAGTAACCTTGTACTTGGCTGTGAGAAAGCCTTAATTCTGAATACCCCTTAGCAGCACGTGCTTCCCCACTGTATACTGTCACAGTGTCAAGAAGGTTAGCAGAAAGTGGAGCTTTTTTTCCATGCACGGCTGAATCGCTCCATGTTTCTACCATGCCCAAGGAATAGAGTTGAGAGACAATGGTGACCATGCAGAGCACAAACACCAGCCTTCTCTCTCCCTTCAGTTCATGTAATGCTTAACTCTTTTTTTCAATACATTACTGCCTTTTCCTCTGAAGTCAGGATCAAAAAAATCCATCTTTTATGTTCTCTGTGAATGATCTCAGGCAGAAAAATTGCACATCAACAAGCAATAAAAAGGAAAACTTCTCTTATCAGGAAGAAGCACAGATGTAAAGAAAGATAAGCAAAAATTCTGACAAAAGCCAAAAGGACTATTCTAAGATTCTTCTCTTTTTCCCTGTTTTTGGACCAAACCCAAGCTTATGTAAGACTGTGGGTGTGTTTGTTTAAGTGTGGAGGTGTATTTAACTTCATGCTAAACTGTTTCCAAAGAAATCACCTAAATTTCTTATCTGAGACCATTGATTTGATGGCCTTTATATCTACTTGCCTTTTCTCTTGAAGTCTTTCCAGAGGCATGTTTTCACTGGCATCACCGAACTTTGATTTAGGCTATTAAATCATATTTTGCTCTCCAATGTATCTGCTGACATTTTATTCTCTGTAATGAGATAAAACCTCTATTATTGTCAAGTGCATCTGAAAGCATTTTCTGCCTGAAGGTGTTTGTTACACAAGAGAAGGAAGGGGAAGAAATGAAGTTGCTCTTGTGGACATGAGCACCTGATCTGTGACATGAGCACCTGACAAAAATGCAACTAAAAGCAAGTGCCAAGAACTTTCTTTAGTACATTATCCAGAGCACTAGTTAAACTTCCAGTCAATATAGGGCTTCACTGTTTCATACCTAAGGGCAGTAGAGGTCTGGCTTGAGGTCTTTAAGTACTTTAAGTATGAGGCTGAAAATCGGAGATAATGTTGTAGAAACAGTTCAAAAGGAGGTACTGTGGTGGGAGCTAGCTGGATAGAGGAGTGGCAGGAAGTGGCAGGAAGATGGGGTAGATCTGGGGTGGAGAGGTGTCAGCAGTGAAGTGATTCAAATGTTTCCCTCTCAATACCACCAAGAAAGTCTGCATCAATATGTTCTGGTCAGGAGCTGTCACAAACCACCAAACCATATGTAACAGTATCAAAAAATGCTAACCCTATTCTTTAGCCCTATTGCTAACCTAATTCTTTAAGGTCTCTAACATGGTTTTTATTAATGTGCTGATGTTGACAACAAAATCCCATCTTTAGCTGACATAGGTACTGTTGGCTGACCCACTGCAGTCAGACTAGAAAGTTGTGATGAAGATTTCCTGAAGCAATCTATTAGATCTTACATTCAAATTCATGCAGAAAACCTTCTGTTTAGATTGGCCACATGATTTTAAAAAAACAGGTCCCTAATTAGCTGCCTAGGCTTTCTTGGCCTCTCTTTACCACAAAAATCTAAACCTTGAAACCACTGGTTTAGATGTTCTTTCACTGTCTTGCTAAATATCAGAATACTCTTCTGGTTGTCAATACTCACTGGAAGAAACTCTCCAAGGACACCAAATTTCCATTTCCCAAAATACCTTGTGCAGTTTCAATGTGCCTTCTTTGGACAGACACAGGAGCTGGATAACTCCCAGACCCTAAGCACCACAGTTGGAGGTATCAAGTACCATCTTGTAGCCAATTACAGTCACCCCAAAAATCATACTTAATTCAAGCCAGAGGAAAATGAAATAGGATATATTTACTAAATCAAACCAGGCACATCTGCATATCTGTAGAAAAGTTAAAAGAAAAAATACAACCACCTGCCTAAAGACAACCTCTAACCCTTTCACCCCGCATATACCACAGCTGATACACTGAGAGACTCTCTTCCTCTGCTGCTGAAAATTTCAGCTCTCACCAACTGAACCCTAAGTTCACCTGCACAAAAGTCCAAACATTTAGGGCACACCTGTTTTATAGCTGGGATCCATCTACTGCAATCATTTGTACTCCCTATGTGCATTGTCTCTGATCCAAACAGAAAGACGACTTCCCATTCTTCTTACAGACCTGCTTGAAGATGCTGATATCTGTGTGTCTGGCACAGTTTCACTAGTGTTTTTAGAGGTTTTAAACCCTTGTTCTTGTCTCAACTTATAAAAAAAGTCTGTAATACGCAGTAAAGCATGGTGCCCTTTTGTAGTGAGTGGGCAAATTTCACACCTCAGACTGATGTCTTTTCAGAGTCAGATTTAATATTTCACATACAGCATCCAGACCGATGGATTTTTTGGAGACAGACACACTAGCTAGATGCAGATCATTACTGGTATTTGACTCAGACCAGATATTAAGGTCATCAAGGAATTTGGGTGTCTGAGGTTTTGGCCATCTTGAAATATGACAGCCTGCCAGAGCAAAGGAAAGATGGCAAGAGAGTGCGCTGACGACGGTTGCAGAGGGCATCAGAAGTCTTTGCTGAACTGGTGCACCTCATAAAGCTGCACTTGGAACTGTAATATACTGATGCTGTAGATGTAAAGTACTAAATAATTTCTAAGAGCAGTAGGGACTGAACAGGTTTTGCTACAGGATGGTGGTTAGAGTCCAGCCTGTTTCCTTATCACCCTGATCACATTTGCCTTCTCTGCAGCATCTGTTCAGAATGACGTTTTCCCAGGCTGCATGTACTAATAATATATTATTTAACAAACACTTGAAGGGGTGTGATGGTGTCAGGAACATTTTGGATAACAACTCTTATCCTCCTACTCTTCTGTCACTTCATTTGTTTCCTGCAAGGCTATTTCTCAGCTCCAAAATTGATCCTTGATATCTATGAGGTGAAAGAAAAAGCAAGAAAACATGATATATTTTTTTTTCCATTTCATTTAATTTAGGGTTAACAAAATGGTTCAAATTAGAAAAACAAATCTTCTCCAAACCCAAACAGCTTTGCTTTCCCTTTGAAGTCACAGTAAATTTAGTGAAATATCAAACCGATTATGTTAATTTCTTTTTAATAACTTAATAGGAAATCAGCAGAAAGAATTATTGATTTTAGTCCTGTGAGCCTCTGCACTATGCATTGTCACCACAGCACCAGCAGAATTAACCTTTCTCTATAAAACACCTTTACCAGCCTCCTCTTTTGGTATGTGGTCAACTGTCCTCAGAAATAACCTATCTCATGCTTGACTAGTGAAGAAGATGAAATTTGATGCTTAGCATGTCTATGACTAAAGCTGGAAAATTATTCTCTAAAATGTATTTTGAACTGCAATTCTGTATTTTGAAAAGCAACTACATCCTCAGCACATGTAAATATTTTTAATATTCACAATGTTTCTTATGCACCAATGGAATCACCCTCCATCTTTCCTTTTGCCAGGCAGCATTTCTGAAAGGAGACATCACCATCACTGAGAGTTTAAATATCTAATGCAGATTTCTAGTGAAGAACAGGACAAAACCCCAAGTCTCTTGTTGGGAAATTACAAATGAGGCTTTTTAGAAGGGAATGACTTGAAACCTCCAGAAAACACTCGATGGACAAGATGGACAAAGTAGATAAGAATAAGAAAGGTGGGAATTTAGGATGAATGATGACTGTGCCATAGGTTTTTAGAAGCAGAGAGGATTGCTTATAGCCCCAGAAAGATGTGGTAAAAAGCCATCAGTATGAAAGAAGGAACTCCAGGGAAAGGTGGGGATCAAGGGTCATAAAATCCTGCTGCTTCTGCTTTGGAAAGAAAGGGGTTTTTGAGGAGAAAAGTAGTGGGTCCATAGGAAAGTCACCTTTTTCACACTACATTTCATTCTGATCCTGGATAAAATGCAGCTATGATAGCTTATTTACTGCTGCACTTGAGACCTTGAAGTTCTTTTAAGTCTTCAGAGAGTGATACAAATAACACATAGGTGTAAAAATTTCCCTATCTTTTATCTGCTGTAAAGACTGGTCGAAAAGAACATAAAATTCGTTACTTTTGCTTTAAACTCAGTTATGGCCCTTCTCTTTTCATTAGTTTCTTGGTTCATGTGTTCCTGTATGCGCTTCCTTTTTGATTCTTTTTTTTTTTTCTTTTTTTTTCTTTTTTTTTTTTTCTGTTGTAGATAACATCTTAATGCTATTATTGTCATTTACTTTGTCACTTTTCGGAGCTTCCCTTGGCTTTCCTCATTTCAGAATTACACCAGACCTGGCATCTGTCTTATTTGGACAAGATCTGTCTTATACTGTGTTATTTACACAAGATTCCCATATGTTTTTTAAGAAGGCTTCTTTAGCCTTGGAAAAGATGCTCATTTTCTGCCTAATGTTGTGGTCTTGCATCCTGCATTCATCTGGGACTGACTCTATTTTCTTCCAGAGAGCTGGTGCAGTGCTGTGTTTCAGATTCAGCATGAGAATAACTTTGATAACCCACTGCTGTTTGGATTGGTGCTGAGCGGTGCTTACCCTGAGCCCCGAACTTCTCAGTGTCCTGGGCTCTGCCAGGGAGCAGCTGCACCAGAAGCCAGGAGGGAACATGGCCAGCAGAGGTGACCTGAACTGGCCAAAGGGATGTTCCACACCCTGGAATGTCATGCTCAGAGTACAAACTGGAGGGAGCTGGCTGGAAGGAGCTGATCACTGCTCAGGGATGGACTGGGTGTTGGTCAGTGGGTGGTCAGCAATTGTACTGTGCATCACTTGTCTTTCTTGAGGTTTATTCCTCTCTTTCCCCATTTCATTCTTAATCTGAGTCTTAGCTTTGTTTTATTCTATTTCAACTGTTAAACTGTTCTTTTACCTTTTTTCTGATTTTCCTCTCCACCCCACAAGTGGAGGGTGGTGGAGAAATGAGAGAGCACCTGTGTTGTATTTAGTTGCTGCCTGGGATTAAACCCCAATAGATGCTTTTTTTCACTTGACATTCATTGTCTCTGGAATTGCTCCTGACATACTTTCTACATCAAATTTGTGGAGTGTAAGGTGTTCCTTTTGTATTACATTCTCCAGCATACTGTTAACCTTTTCTGTCAGCATTTAGAGTTTGCCCTTTCACAGTTCATTGTCACAATATTTTCCTTCTGGGAGTTACTCTTAGCCATAATATCAAATCTAATTTTGTCCTGATGCCCAATGGAATGTGCGTAACCTCTGTAGATCAGTATAATAAATATGATTTTACCAGGACTCAGAGCAGGAGATTAAACTCTATTTTACAGCCATTGTCATTACTAACAAATGCTCCTTCCAGTCTGACTCCTTCTTGATTGAGGTGATGACTTGGAGGGCTTTGGTTCTACCTAGGAGACGATTTCTAAATTCATGCAATACCATGGCTTCTAATACTTAATTTTGCTGTTTTCATCTCAAATCAAACAAGTACAAGAACATTGCTGAATGCACGTCCCTTGTAGACAGAAATGCAGAGACCAAGAGGATTATTTATATACCAGGCACTAATACAGATGGAGATAAACACAGATTCAGAGATTTATTTATCAAATAAATCATGTAAAAGTAGGAAATAGACATAACTTCTCTGCACGTCTGCATTTACATCTGAAGGTAGAAAGGTAAGAGATACCTGTACACGAAGTGACATAGATGTATATCTAAAACACTTATTTTTGCCCGACATACAGGCTATGGAATAAGGAATAAACAGGGTTTAGGGTGTATTTTTTCTTTCCTTGAGCCACACAGAGCAGCATGAAACAGCGCCATAGCCTTTTGTAAATTTTGTTGCTTTATTTTTGACTGTAAAAGCCTTGATGCTGAATATGTTGGGAAATTAAGTCATTAAATCCAGTTTTGTCTCCAGTGGTGGGGGCAGGGAGAGTTGACAGGAAAATATGAACACTGAGATATTTACAGGAACTGAAATTTGAAGCTCATATGAGAAATATGTGCAGGAGTGGTAAAGAGGAGCGATTTTTAACTGTTACCATTTCTCTGAATGGGTGCAGTGGAAAAACTAAAAACAAACCAGGAGAAATTACATGAATATTCATCACCTGCTACTGCTTCATCTCTTTAATTTATAAAGGTTTTGGGAAAATGAAAGGTTTTATGTATGAACTGGCAGTGGTGTCATGAAGAGAAAAGTATGCTGTGTTTTTTTCAATGGGCTTAATATTCAAATAAAATAAGAGATGACAGTAGATAAACCAAAATATTGGAAAGGAATTAAGGACAATAAATATAGGAACTTAGTACGGATGCTGTATTAAGAAGTGACAACTGCCTTCACTTTTCCTTCCTCTTTGCTTCTTAAATTTTCTGTAAAACTTTTTAAACTGGAATTTTTTACTTAGTTGACCATGCAACTTGTATTGAAGCAGTAAAAACTGAGGTTTTAATTGCTATTACCTATGCTACAACCCATGAATCCCTTCTAGTTATTAGTGAAACCCCTCCCAGTTACTTTTTTTTTATTCTGAAAAGAATTGTGATACTTCACCAATTTGTACAATGATAAAGATGCCCTTGCTGGGTAATGTAAATTCAGACACACCAGTTTTTGTCCTGTACATGAAAGTGCTGGTATAAAAGCTGTGACAATTACCTGTCCTTTGCCTTGTCTCTGAGAACCTTTGGCCACTTGAATGGACATTGGTGTTAGGCTGACAGTCACCAGCACTTCCTAGGCAAGGCTGACCTTGGGAGCCCTTGTCAATCAACCTATCACTGAACCTCTGTTGTTCCCTCTGGAAACTCTGAAATTCATCAACCAGGTGCATTCTCTCACAGAAACTCAGCAACCTTCTGGTGAGTGAAATTCAGCAGAAGTCTTGGAAAAACTGGATATGCTTGGATTGTGTTACAGCAGCCACAGCTACTGAGCTCTGAATGTCTGCTGTATGACATCGACTGCCTGATGTATCTGTGTCACAGAAGTGACTGTCACTTTGCTGCATTCTGCTTCCACTTATGAGCATTTTACTTCATTGTAATACTAAGAACAGGAAAGGTTATGAAGAGATGCCAGGAGATGCAAATTCAATTACAGTTTATTGCAAGATCCTCAGACATAATGTAAATCTACAAGGTACAGATACATAATTTGTCCAAGTAATAATGGCAAAGCCCTTTTACAATATGAATGACATGAGGAAGAAAGGGGTAAATTGTTTTCTGTGGCTTTCATGTTCAGAATCAGAAACTGAGGAGCATGAGTGATAAACAAAGCACACTTGAGCTCATACAGAACAAATTTTTAATGAGAAAATATACTTCAACTCCTACACATTTGTAGCAAATTTTTTAACAGCTTAAAAAGTCAGTGAATAAAAGAGTAGTCATTTAGAAAAAAAAATTATTATATTCAAAAATATATTTCAGCTTGCAGCAGTTACCAGCTGGAACTGTAGGCAAAAGAGACCATGAAGTCTCTATTTTCTTCTTCTTATATTGAGTGGCTTTACTTTTGTTTTAATAAAAAAAAAAGAAATTTGTGTCCTGCACCCAAATTAAGCTCTTATTTTTAGCCAGATATACCATTGGTCATCATGATATGAATTTGGTCAACAGCAAAGTTTTCCGTAACCTTTCCAGGGCTACGTTTTTTAACACAATAAACCATCCAGGTCATGTGCAGCAGTACTGGCTGGAGAAAGAACATTTTGTTACCTGCTTATTTGGTTTGTGTTGTTGTCACAGCATCACAGTTCCACTAAATATTTTGTTCCTGTTTCATTGCAGAACTTCACAGCCCAGAAACTGTCTTCATAACCTTGAGGGTCATGCCCATCACAGCTTTTAAACTGTTGTCTGTGTTCATCCAATGTGTACACCGAGGAGCCTGTAAGCACATGCAGGAAGAGAATATTTCTTCAAATGCCACCCCTCTGAGGATGCCCTGGACCCATGCCCAAGAAGACTACCTGGGAGATGCCTGCAGACTCACCTGCTCAGTATAGACAGCCTATAGGTGAAGCATGCAAACTCAGCTAGACACTGACATGTTTAGGAACCTCGATCCCATTGAAGTACAGACCTTACATACCCTGGACACGGAGATCAAGCTGTGTGAAGATGTAGATCTCTCCTTTCTCTTCCCAATACATTATATTTCTCATAGAATCATTAAATCACTGAATCATTAAGGTTGAAAAGGATGTCCCAGATCACTGAGCCAAACCATTAACTCAACACTTCCAGGCCCACCACTGCTGCTTTTATGTACCTGGCAGGGAGCAGAAAACTGCAACAGGGTTTTTTCTAAAAGGGTAAAAGGAATGATAGACTCTATAAAGTGCAGACAGGCATGACTGGAGCCACTGCCTTCCTGCACATAAAATTCATGTTCAGAGAGTTGTACCTGGTTGCAGGCATGGTTTTGGCAAGTTGTAGCTGCAGCACTGTAGGCTTCCTCTCCTCCACACTGAAACAGCTCTTGGAGCTGTGTTGAGGTACCTCTAGTCCCAGTAATTTATGGGGAAACTTCACAGTAGTGTGTAAACAAGCACCTCTAGGCCTGTCACTGCTAATAAAAAGATGACAGGCTTCAAACTAATGCTGCAAGGCCTCTGTGCTGGGGCTTGTCAGGCTTGCCGTGTCTGGTTGTGTCTAGACTGTGCCTTGAGCTTTGGTTTAGATTACAGTAGTTGCCTGGGGAGCACTCCACCTAACTAGTCTTTTTTTTTTCTGCTTTGTACAAGTGTGTGGTGTAAAGCCCATTGCTAAAATAATTTGGATATATTATCTTTAAGTGACAGCTTGTGTTAACAAATACTTAATCTCTTTAGAATGAACAATCTATGACTCAAGAATAATGATGTGGTGCAGAGTGCAAGTATGAAGAAATATCATAGACTTTGAAAGTATAAGGAATGGATTATACCCGAGGCTCTACAGTTATAAAAAGCTCAGCAATGTTCTGCTCCAGACTGTTAAAGGAATGCGACTTCAAGAGCTGGGTAAGAAAAGCTTTAAGCATAATAAAATTAAAAGGGATCAAATATCCAATAAAAATTAAATATTAAAGTCAGATGAAATGTAGAACTGTAGACCAATAAAGGAAGATAGGGAGCAGAGTATATTCAAAGTATAAAAATTACCTGAATTGAACCCAAGGAAGAGAATAAAGAAACTCCAAGCATCTGCATTGCAGTCCTCTGAATTTTGGGTGCTGAAGACTTGATGCAACCTACCCTGCTTCCCTTTTTCTCAAGAAAAACTGCTGCCATTGACTTTAAGACCCAGGAGAACAAAATAAAGTTGAGCAAAACTACACAGGACAGGACTAAGTATTAGAAAAATGTATATAATAATCTTAATGTTAATTTATTAAGATTTTCCTGTATTAAATACACAATTTGGTCTGTGACTTCGTGCATCATGCAACAATAACGAGTGTTTCCTTTACTTTTGTTAGATATTTTTAGGCTTTAATTAAGTCAACAACGATTTCTCAGCTTTGCATATAAGATGTGTTGGTTTTTTTTCCCTAAAACAAAGTTTCTGGTACAATTGTTGAAGTTTAGACAGTGAAAACTTCAGTAAATCATTGCTCTGGTTTTGGCTGGCTTACATTTAATTTTCTCTATAGTAGATGATACAAAGCTCTACTTTGGATTTGCGCTGGATGTAATCAATGGGACAGGAGACCAGCTCCTTTTAAAAGGCCGTTATTGAAAAACAGCTCTGGGTGAGAGCCCGAGGGGTTGTGGACACCGCCAGGGCTCGCAGTTAACAACACCAAAGAGGAGCCTGAGGGGCCACAGACACCAGCAGCAATCCCAGTTAATAGCACTGAAGAGAAGGCTCAACAGCTTTGTCTCTCAGCAGATCAGGGGCTTCAACTGCTGCAGGAACCCCTACAAACCCCTCTGTTGGCTCATCGTCCAGGGATGTCACGCTAATCATGCACTTCCGAGGTTATGGTGACCAGATGAAACCTGGCTCTAGGGGATCCCTGGGGTTTGGCTGGGCTGGCGCTACAGTCCTTACTTTGTTAGGTGTTGGTTTGTTGTTTTCATGCGTTGGTTCGTTGTTTTTATGTGTTGGTTTGTCTGAGAGTCCAAACCACAGCAGAGGGCCCTCATTTGCATGAAGCCCTTGCACCAAGTCCTCCTGGGAGCAGTGGAAGTGTTTCCCGACGAGAAGGGAAAGGCACAGGGGGGATCAATGGACTAAAACCATGAGTAGGGGGTTATCAAATGCATCAACAATACACTTCAACAACAGGTAAGTAATTAACAGGCATCAACAAGCAGTGAGTAATTAACATGGTAAACACTTTTTAAGGAGAACACTTAACCCTTAATGGTAAACTAGAACTCGCAATTTGGAATTTATTCCCTATACTGGACACAGAGTTGATGAAACAGGGATGTTTTGTTCCTGCTGAGAAGAACTTACCCAGAGTCAAGGCCTTTTCTGCTCCTCATCCTACCTCTGAGGGTGCTGGGAGGGGACATGGCCAGGACAGCTGACCCCAACTGACCCAAGGGATATCCCACACCATATGGTGTAATGTTCAGCATATAAAGCTGGGGAAGAAGGAAGACAGGAGCACTCAGGGTGATGGCATTTGTCTTCCCCAGTCACTGTTACACATGATGGGGTCCTGCTGTCCTGGAGATGGCTGAAGACATGCCTGCCCATGGGAAGTGATGAATTAATTCCTTGGTTTGCTTTGCTTATGTGCTCAGCTTTTGCTTTCCTATTAAACTGCCTCTATACCATCCCATGAGTTTTCTCACTTTTACTCTTCCGTTCTCCTTGCCATTCCAGCGGGGTGGATGAATGAGCAGCTGCCTGGGGCTTAGTTGTCAGCTGGTGTTAAACCATGACAACCACCATGGGAACATGTAGCCTCAGCAAAGGTCTAAACTCCCTTATCTTTTGCTCTCCAGCAGTCATTCAAATGTCAACCTTCTCAAAATCCTAAACTACAAGGAGTAGGATGGTTCCACAAATCTCTCCCATCCTTCACATAAGTCCACAGATGACTATTAATGAAGTCACATAGTGTACAGGAAGTAAAATTTAACAGTGTTGGTCACCAAAGGCATTTGCCATATCTTTGTTCCCCATCCTGTTTAGAAATGTTCCCATTTTAAAATATACTATTAGTTCGGACAGCACTGGAGGTGAGCTAGGAATTTGGCTCTGCAGACAGCATCAGTCTTCCAAGTAAATCAATGAAAAGATATCCAATAAAGTACGCATGGTCTGAGAAATACTGCCAAGTAAATACATCTTCAAATTAATCAAAACAGAAGTTGTGAAAATAAACTTAATCACCAATAATTGCATCTGTCTGGCAAATTAAACCTTGAAAATGGTTAATAATTTTACATACTTGAGCTATGCCACTGCAACATATGTGACTGCAGCCTGTGGGGCCTAGAATAAGTAAACTTTATGTTTAACAAACCAGAAACAGTGAGGCTGCTGTAATTCTTCTGCTCCTTGCTCGTACACAACCAGGACACATGGGTTTTACAGCTAACCTGCCACATATCTATAAGTTCTGGGGGGTTGTTAGACGAGTCTAGTTTGAAGACAGACAAAATAAGGGGCAGATTATAATTTGAACTCTAGCTAATAATATGGGTAGTCAGAGAAAGAGAGAGGCGTAATCTCTTTGAAGAGAATAAGGCAAATTACTGAAATAAGTATTTCTTTGGTGAATTCAGTTCAGAGATGGAAAGTTGTCCCTGTAAAATAAGTGGAATTCTCAGTCAAATTAATCCAAAATGGTGACATGAAAGCAAGAAAAATAACTCTCCATTATGTTGGATAACAGACAAGTTGGTAACCCTGATAAGTAGGTAAATGTGGGGAGCAGAGAACCCTCTCCATAGTCACATCTGAAGCCTCTGGTCTCCCAGAACAGTTAATCCACAAGTCCCATAAACTGCCCATGGAGACAATTGACTGTTGGCTCTATCAAGAGTTAGGGAAGAATTAGTTCCAGTCTATTTAATTTGACTTTGGTTTCCCACCTAACTGTGGAAGGTGGTTGATAACAAAACTACTGAGAGGTAGATGGGGG
>WAAG01092312.1:1168-33520 GCA_013390105.1 Tichodroma muraria
AAAAGATCCTGAAGGCTTTCTGCCCAGGTTTAGCTTTCCTAGCATTTCAGTTGCTTTTGGGGCTGAAACTCTATTGCAAACTTTGTCCACCAATCCTTCCCACTAGCAAAAAAGCAATGTATCTCACAAATTCCATATGGCAATACAATTCTACCAAGAAATGGAATTTTTTTCCAGTTATGACCTAATTTCTGAAATCCTTGAGGCAATTTTCAGCCTGACAGTGGCAGATGCTGCACATTAGACAATCATGTTTTGAAGTCAGGATATTTACCTGGATCATAGTATTTATGCTATTCTCTAGTTGCCTGTGCAATATCCATCATCATGTTATTCAAGCACTCTTGGTATCACTGTGTTGGTATAAACAGGACTGACCACACTCATTACAGATTATAAACCACCATCACACCTTTTTGCAGAATGTGACAAAACATCAAGCAAGCAATAGTTCCTTCTCTAAGTCTCAAAATACAGTAGTTTAGCAGTACCAGGTTAAAATACAGCAAATAATCTTGCCAGAAAATGGCAGACCTCTAGTCATCATGAAATGGGGTATTTCCATTGAGTGCAGCTCTCCTAAGGATCTTCTACAGATAGTGACAGAAGGAGAAATCCTCATTAACTGTGACATTATCTACAGCCCTTAGTCTTCCCCTATAATTCTGAACTGGGGGATTGAGGTTTGGAGACAGCATCAATCCACAGCCGAGTCGTGGCTAGAGGTGGAACCAACCGATGTCCAGGCGTGACAAGGACATGCCACACCTATCCTGGGTGCTATGCTGGGTCCCTTTCCTCTTGCCGGTTTACAAGGCAGAGGTTGATTGTGGCCTTAGCCAAAATCATGTGAGAGGGGCAGCCTTTGCCTCAAACTACATAGAATGTGTACAATCCTTGGCTCTCTGGAAAGCTTTCTCAGACTCTCAGGTGCTGAGGTGACTTTTAAGCCGATGACACACCTACTGAGCAGCAGATCAGAGCCAACAGCACGGGCAACACCTGGAATGAGAGGGCAAGCAGGAAAGAAAAGTAGTTCTATTCCAAAACGAAGACATGAGTCCCACTATACCAACTTTGTGTCCCCATTTTGATACACCACCAGCCACCATATGCGAGAAGCTTAATGCTGAGAGGGAGGATGGTGAGAAGGCTCATCAGCCTTTCATCTCTCCCCCTCCCAAGCACCATCCCTGCTGCTGTTTATGCCTCCCAACCCCAGGGACCAAAGCGCCTATTAGACTCATTATCCTCCCTCTGCGGATGTTCCCCCTGAGAGGTTCATTAGGCCTTGCTGCCTGACAGCAGGCAGCTAGAGAACCAGGTGGCCACCTTCTTTTGCAATGCCAGTGTTATTTCCAAGGGGTTAGACTTCTGGGAAGAAGCTTTTAAATTCCTTGTTTCCCACACGCAGGGAGGGCTCCATAAAACCCTCCCTGCACAGATGGATTGAAGAAATGCATTACACTTGGTACATTCTCTGCAGGAGTTCATTACCAGAGGGAAAAGAGAAGTGCGAATCCCTTGGTGTCTCTGTCAACAAGCTTAGAAAAGCAGTTTCTGTCCCTCCCATCCCAGGATCACAGGCACTTCACTTGCATGACTCCAATACACTCCAAAGCCATCGTGTAGCAGTGTGACAGTGCTGGAGATGGGGAGATGAGGCTGGTGTCCATTTGACCTTGAAAGAGGCAGAGTAAAAATGGAAGCTGGAAGGACTAGCCTAAATTTTATTGCTGTGACTCTTCCTGCTTCCAACTCACTTTGTACCTCCCAATGCAGTATTATATTTCTTTTCAAAGTTCAAACCTATTTTATAACTTTAGTTAGGCATTATTGACCTGCTTGGATTTTTAGACACAGAATAGAAAGGAAAGAAAATTTCTGGCAGAAAAGATATCAATATTTTAGAAAGAAATCTGAAGGGAAGGATTTAAACAGACACTTCAAGATGCAACTTAAAATAGTGAACCTGCCCCCACCCAGTCCTACTTTTTCCTGCTTACACACAGACGTTGAGATTTCTTGCTGCAGGCACTTCCTCCTGTGTCTGCTTCCATGTGCTACCGGGGAGATATCTTTGTTAGGTATGGAAAAATTAGCTTTCCACCCTGTATTAAAGGAGGTTTCAATAGCTCAGGGATTGCTCTCTACATCTTCTTCTTTATTACCGATATGTTTAATTCGACTCTTGTTAGGTGTGTGCTCTTTCTTTCTAGACCATGAAGAGAGACTGGGAATGAGTAAGGTAGCTGACATTTAAGGGGGGTTTCTCTGTGATGAATTAAAAGCTCACAATAATATATATATATGATTATATAGTAGCAGTTTTCTAATGTGCCATTTTCAATTGAAACTTTATTTATAGACCAGCCATTTAAGAAAAGTGTGGGAGTCACAGCAGCATTTCAATTGCATGTCAGGAAGAACATTGGCTCTGTGGTTGAGATAAGTGACAAGAAGAGAAGAGCTGGATGTTAGGCTGAGAAAAAAGATGACCTCGGGCAAGTCATTATACTTCCCTCTGCCTCACTTTCCCATTCTGTTATGCTGAGATTTTAAACAATTACCTGGCCTGACAAGTGCAATCAGTATGTAAAGAGCTCTGAAGTGGACATGCACTCAGCTGATCCTCACACAACCATGAGCACTGCTGGGAACAGGCAAGAGGGAGGTAGCAAGATTCAGTAGCAGCCTGTCTTCCACTGCAGACACCGGATATGCTTGGGAATTGTATAGACTATGTACTTAGATATACAGCTTGCTTATGCTCCCATTGGATCAGGACTAACATGATGACCACACCATACTGGCTAGCCGTGCTGCACTGGCTGATATTAATACGGGAGATTAAAAGCACCTTCCAGCTTCTGCTGTATGTTCATCTGGGCAACATGAACAGAGGAAGAGTACAAATACCAGCAGTACAGCACTCATGCACATGCACGGTTCTGCAGCACATACAGCAAATATGACACATCAGTCAGGGATTCAAGGGAGTTTTGGGGACAGAGTGCAGGCAGGACATCAAGAACATCTAGAATAAAGCACTGTACCTGGGCACAGAGGAGACGTGTACTTCAGAGAATCCTTCCTGCCCTCCTGGAAAATGTGCTACTGACATAACTTGTACTCCTTGGAGCAGACACCAGCTTTCTTTGAAGGCCAATGGTACCACAAGGGAATGTAGGCTGGTTGGTAGCAGCTGTTTGTCCCCTGAGGGTGCAAAACGTCTTAGCATCATAGAATTATAGAATATTCTGAGCTGGAAGAAATCTATCAGGATCACTGAAGTCCAGTTCTTGGCTCTGGACAGGACACCCTAAGAGTCACACCATATGCCTGAGTGTTGTCCAAGCACTTCTTGAGCTCTGCCAGGCTTGGTGCTGTGACCACTTTCCTGGGGAGCCTGGTCCAATGTCCTTTCACCCTCAGGGTGAAAAACCTTTTCCCGATACCCAGCCTAAACCTTCCCTGACTCAGCTTCGTGCCATGTCCTCGAGTACTGTAACCGGTCATGAGAGTGAGGAGATTGTACCTGTCTCTGCTCTTCCCCTCACTAGAGAGGAAATTGTAACTGCAATGAGGTCTCCCCTCGGTCTCCTCTTGTCCAGGCTGAAGAAACCAAGTGACCTCAGCCACTCCTCACAAAGCTTCCCCTCCAGAACCTTCACCATCCTTGAGGTCCTCTTTTGGGCACTCTCTAACAGCCTAATGTCTTATATTGTGGCACCCAAAACTGCACACAGAGTTCAAGGTGAAGCAGAGTGGGACAATCCCCTCCCTTGTCCGGCTGTGACACTGTGCCTGATCCTCTCCAGGACACAGTTGGCCCTCCTGAGTGCCAGGGCACTGCTGACTCATATCCAACTTGCCATAGACCAGGACCCCCAGGTCCCTTCCCACAGTGGTTCTCTCCATCCTCTCGTTCCCCAGTCAGTACACAACCAGGGTTGCCTCATTTCAGGTGCAGAACTGGCACTTTCCCTTGCCGAAATTCATATGGTTGGTGGTTGCTCATCTCTCTAATTTGTCTAGGTCTTGTCAAAGGTGAGGTGTGAAGATCAGGAAGCAAGAATCAGGGATACAAGCACATAATGGCATGATTTGGCTGTAGCCAGTCTAGATGACATACCATGGACTTGGGAATGGGTATGCTATAGACAGATTGGGAGCAGGAATTTTAGAGGCATGAGCTGTAGGGCAGAACCCCAGGGAAAGGTTCTTTATACCTATACCGGATAGATTACTTGGAGAGAAACATGCTCTGAATTCAAAGGAAACTGAGATAATATCAGTAACTCAAGGCCTATGCATGCAGAATTCAGTATAAAGTAAGTCTGTTTCATTATTTTCCTTCAGAAATAAATTTGCAGGCACTTCTGGTTGCTGAAAGATACTTAAAAACACATGGATAAGATGAGGCACAACAGAACAGTGTCTATGATTGGAAAGACTGTGCAATCAACGTATAATTAACCTGTGAAACTTGTTGCCAGAGGATATTATAGAGGAAAACAGATTAGCAAGATTCAGAAAAGGATTAGACCTTACAAGAATAGCATCTGCAGCTAGGCTTGCTAAAATAAAAACCATATGGGTTATTAGCCTTCCCACTGCAGGGTATAAAATGATGGCAAGTTGGGGTCAAAAAGCAATGTCTCCCTATTATTTAGCATTGTAAAACGGGCCACACCAGGGGGTTGTTACAAGCCGATCTAAAGCATCCAGCACTGGCAGTGGTTAGGACAGAATACTGGACTGGATGGGCCATTAGTTTGATACAGACAAGCAATTTCTTATACCATTCTGCCCTCATTTCCTGGGAGAATTCCACTCCCCAAACTGATATGCACTCCAAGCAATTGAAATTCAAGTGTAAACATGTTATTTCTTGAGCAATTTGTGGGCATACAAAGGTACAGCCTAGCAGTTAGACCCCAAATCGAGGCACCTCGTGGACTAAGAGATTTTTCTATTATAGCTTTGTGATCACCACCTACAGAATTCATGGTTGTCATTCAGCTGGTCAGCATCAGTACAGATGCAACCAAAATCCCCCTTGCACAAGATCTCGGTGTGAAAGCAGTAGAGAAATCTCCTTATTGTAGGAGCCTGTACCTTTGCAGCTGCACAGTTCACCCAACTGCCCTGTGGGATGCAGCAAAGTGAGGAGATCAATCAGGATGGAGCAGAAGCACAGAATAGCATTTCCTTTTTCCTGCTGTTGCTGAGGTTTTCCCTTTCCATGTCTCACTGTGGATAGCTGCCGCACTCTTCCCCTGGTACCCTTCTGTGTATCAGGTTAGGCAAGAGTGTCTCTGTCCTACTGAATCAGACAGGAGAGAAAAAGGTGAGAAGTGACAGATGTGGTGAGGCAAGAGCAGAAGGTTTGCGGGGGCTGTAGGCTAGGTGTTGGGAGGTGAGGTGAAGACCAGGACTATGAACACGTAGCACAAGAGTGAGAAGCAGTGGGGGAGGTTGCTGGGGGTGGGGTATGCAGTGAAGGAAGCAGAAGGAGCTGCTACAGGCACAGAGGGTGCAGGTGGATGACTGCATGATCACCCACGAGGACACACAGCACAGAAGCAGAGGCTTACATCCATAGGGTACAGATGGACCGGCACACAAACACAAGCAGAAGGGGAAGGTCCAGTGGGAAGGATGTAAAACACTGTTTATTCACTCCCTACTCAGAGCCACAGCCAAAAGCAAAGCAAAATGTCAGTGATGACAGAGGTGAAAATGTATGATATATAGGTGTGAACAGTGTGCCCGTGATGCTGGGAAAGTGCATTGGTACAGGCACCTGCTTAGAAGCATGTGGCATTGCTGTTCCACCTCTTGGAATTTGGGCAGCATGGGGTGAGTGCTTCACATCTAGCAGGACTGCAAGAGGCAGACAGGACATGAATCTCCTCAAGCCCTCTCTCCTTCCACAGAACAAACCATTTCAGAATTAGAATGGCATTTAAGACCATCAGACTAGGAACAAAGACAATTTTGGGTGATGCACTGTTCATACCATCCTAGACATATGTCAGTATGCACGCAAATTTTAATGGGATAGGCTTTGCCTTTCAGGTGAACTGGTAACTCCTGAACTTCATTTTCTAATTCTACTCCCAGTCATTTCAAATACTTTTGTGAAGTGCTTAGAGCCCTTTAAGTCTTGCCTCCTCTAACACTGGCCATAACATTTTACAGGAGAGACCATATTTCTGGGACACATCTAATACAAAAGGGACTGGACCCTTGTAGAAATCATTCAGTCTTCTGAAAAACACAGTTAAATGTTTTCCACCTGCACCACCAACATCTCTCAGTCCCTGGCTCGAAGGTCAAGTGTCCACTCTGCATCAGATAGCCTGATCTTCAGAGACTGCATTTACTCTTATAAAGGTCAAACTAGTAGCACAGCTATTTCCCCACAGAATTTTCTGTGATCCTGTGTTACCTCTGCAAACACAGAAGTCATCTCTCTCTCTCTCTCTCTCTCTCTCTCTTCTGAACTCTGGCCTATCAGACTTGGCAGTTGTCTCATGACTTATGGGGATCAGCCCCTGAAAAGTTCTTCTCATTCCTGAAAAGGTCGGGTGCACACAAACCCACACACAAGCACATGTCCACAGAAACACAGGCAGATGCCAGGATTCGCAGATGCACACACAGCTTCCTAGCTCCGCACTGCTGTTTTCAGCAAGGACCACTCAAAGTGTTTAGCCCGACATGCTGTGATGATGATGTAAACGGAAAAAGAAAAGCCCTTCACCTGTGAAACTAATTAATAGTCAACAAACTTGCTTCAAGGTAGGAGAGCTGGCACTGGAGGCGAGCGGCTGTCCCGGGGAGGCAGGAGCCCGGCACAGCTGCTAGGTGGCAGCAGCCATTCACCAGCGCAAGGCTGCGGCTCGCCCAGGTGGCTGCCGGCTCCAATTCCCAGAGAATTTGATGCTCGTCAAAGTGAGCCACTCTTACAAGCCCCCAGTACAGCCAAAGCGCTCAAGGCTGCTGCTGTCGCTGCCCATGACGGGAGAATACATAAACATGAAAAGAAAGCCATCCTGGCTTTTAAGGCACATCACAACTGGGGTTGCAGCTTTTTAAGGGGATGTAGCTGAACAGATACCTTGTGATGATGCTGATGAAATCACGCCTTATCAGTAGGCAGGGAGGCTGTGTCCTCCTCCACAGCTATTTCAGGCCCCTTTATCACCCCCTATCAAGGTGAATACTTATCTTCCAAGGGCTTTTCAAACACCACCTAATTAGTCTCCCCAAACCCATAAGCAAACCAGGGGATCCAGAGCCTTGTGTTCTGTGTAGCAAATGAGACTGAAACTCTGTGAAGGGCTCCAATTTAAAAGCAACCTTCACTGCAGCATGTGGGAAGTGCTGCAGCAGATTTAGGGGCACTTTTAAGGATGCCAGCTGAATATTATAACCTCGTTATTCATATAATTAATACTGCAACTACTACTGAATTCCATGTGTTATTTATAGAAGCATTATATTCCAGTTATTTTCTGCAACTCTTGTCTCTTTGACATGCAATAGATTTTCTTATGGAGTGTAGGCCTGCATCACCAAGGATCCATGGGAAAGGCAGACCTTCAGCAGAATATGGTTAAATATTCTGGGCCATTTAACAATGAGGTGCTATTGAACACAGCTTGAAAACTGAAGGTCAGAGATTCAAATAGATACTCCATGTCAGAAAGCCTCCATGATATCCATTTGCTTGCTGCAACCTACGAGAGCCAGCAGTTACGGACAAATCTTGACCCTTCATGCTTTTTGCTGGCATGAAGAGCACGAAAACAGTAAAGAATATTGACATCAAAATCAAGTAATTAGGCTTCAGGGTTAAGATCACTCGCAACTGGCTGCAGGTGTATCAGTCCTCCCTCAGTGAAATTGGTTTGGGCAGATATTATGTTGAGTTGGCTTAGTTCATGCTTGGGAAGTTTTCTTTGCACTATAACAAGAAAAGGAGTGGGTTTTCAGGAAGAAATACTACTCTTTTTTTCTCTGCAGGTGGGGAAAGAGGACTCTTGGCCACTGCAGGGAATTCAGCAAACTCAGTACAAGGTGGTGTAAATGTTTTTTGTGTCTGCTCCACCTAACAAGTATGGTCATAGTTGCTCTGGGCTTCTATGTCTTCAAATACCCATACAGAGTGAAAACAGGAAGCTTAGGTGCTGTCCTTCCCTGGTCCAGGAGCATGAAATGTTCCTAGAGATGTTCACTTTAGCCCTTTGATGTAGGGAGGAAACTGGACCAAAACCATGCCTCCCATTTCTAAAGAAAACCAGAACAAAGACTGAAATCAAGTTCTGGACCCTTCCTACCCACAGTATTTAACAGTTTACTCCTTCTCCCCAAATTCTGCACCATCCAACTAGCACCTTCAAAACACAGCTTCCCACAGAAGAAGAGGGGGCTAACCTGACACCTAAGTAGTGTGTGGATGAAGTTTGTCTGTGTCATGTGGCCTGACCCCTGGCTCTCTTCTGTTTAACAGGATAGGACATAAAGACTCCTCTCCTGAGTGTCTGCCTAAATCACTACACAAGTAGAAACTGCCCCTGCTGTTTCAAAGGCCCTGCAGAAAAAAGATCTTTAAAAAATAACATTTTACTTCACTAAAGTGTAATACTACAACAGGGGAAAACACTTGCCAAGCTGTAATGCAGGAGTGAGTTTTAAGACCCTCTTATCCTTGTTGTTGTTAATCAAGGAAGATCCTTCATGCACTTCTGTGGATGAATGACATTTTGGGCTTCTTAACTTCCCCTCATACAACACGCAGTAAAAGCTGTATGGCGCTTCAGGCTTACGCAGGATCAGGGCATGGCAGAACATTCATTTACAGACACTTGAGTTTTGCAGAGGCAATTCCCTTGCAAAAACCATCAGTTTGCTCCTTTGCAGTGGTGGAAATCACTCCCTGTCCCCATGCTCATTAAAGACATTGTGAGATGCTATTCTTTGAGGACTGGCTGCATGTCGATTCTGACTCACTGCCCCCATGGAGGCCGCTCACTTTGTTTTACTCTACTCACTGTCCTTCTACTAGAGGATAAACTTAATATTCATTTAAGGTGCCTGATCCTTTGTGCATCTGTTCTAAGCAAACAAAGCTCTTTTGCTCCCCACCTCAAACTTTTCCCAAAACCAACACGCTGAGTTTTGCTGCCAATTCAAACATAGATGCCAGGTCGATGAGTTATGAAAATGGCTATCACTGCAATGTGAACGAGTATTCCTCCACTTAACTCCTGCCTAGTTAGCTAAATAGAACTTGATCCATGTAAATAGAGTTGCTGTCTGTTTCTAAGACCCACAGTTAGTTCCTAGTGAGCCTGCTGGTTAATTTTCTCCACTCAGTCTGGACTGTTTAATTTATAAATTACATTAAATAAAACTAAAATCCTGTTGGGGCTACTAATATATCATTCATTAAATATTATGTAAAACAGCATAGATACATATTTTCTGTTAAGCCCAGACACGTTGCTAACTCCCTGCAGAGATCATGTGTGATATCTCTGGATGCAGGCATGCTGCCTAGATTCCCCCTGAGGACAACTCATCCGTCCTCCCACCATCTGTCGGCATGCTGGGGTTCCTCCGTCACACCTAGGCAGCCAGCTCTGGGCTGTGGATTCTGCTCTGTGCCTCTGACACTCACTGTTAAATGGGCCTTGGTGCCCTCCCTGACATGCTGCAGAGGAGCTTGAACACCCGGATTTCTAAGTTTCAGACCTTTTCCTGCCACAGGCGTGACGCAAAGTCCCTGGAGCATCATTAAACCCGCACTCCGAACGGATTAGAGATGCATCTGCGTTTGTCCTTCCCTGTGTTCCCCTGAAGGGTAAGTTTCGTGAAAAGCCAGAAACTTTACAAAGTGCAGCAGAGCTCATCTCCATCTATTCCAAGTAACCTCTCCATCCGGTCAAACAACTCAGCTGTCATAAAGGAACAAACGGAGCCACGCAGGACCAACGAGGAGCAGAGAAATAAAAGCACATAAACTTCGAGCAGGAAGTTTCTGTTGTTATTTCTGAAGCGTGTTTAACATGGAGACATATTGTACATTTAGCATAAGTCCCCAGGACCCTAATGAGCTCCTAATGTACCCCATGCTTCAAGGGTTTTCCAAAGAGACCAGTAACTTAGCAACAACAGCAAATCCTTGACAGACATAATCAGTATTTGTGCTGCAGCTTTAGGCTTCTGCTCCTCACTCCCACTAAGTGGAAGATGGTTTTGGCTGGGATTTCTTCTCTGCTTTGTCATTGTTCTTATTCTTTTATGGGTTTCTTCAGTGTATTTTTCCTTTATCCTTTCTGTTCAGTAAAGCAAAAACCCACCACCAGCAGTTTGCAGGGAGCAGAGTTCTTGGAGCCTGGAGCTACCAAGATTCTCCCATGAAGAATTCTGTTGCACTGGGGGAGTGCAGAGGGGGCTCTCTGGGGATGCCACAGGCAAGCACAGGGCTGGTGAAAGCAGTGATTTTCACAGGATAGCAAACTAGACAGTCACCGGGGCCAGTAGTGGATCCTCAGGGACATCAGCTAGAAGGTGATGAGCAGTGACAGTTCTTTGCTGTGTTCGTGGCTCTCAGCCAGGGGAAACTGAATCACCAAACTCCAAAGACATTTGCTCAAAAGTAAAAAGCAAATATTGACTGCTAACTACTTCTTGAGGGCATATGAGGTTGTAAGCTCCAGAGGAATATGAGGGCCTCCTGAGGCAGGCTTTGCACTCTTCCCCAGTGGCTGCCATTTGGTGCCAACCATGTGCAAGGATTTTGTCTTCCCTGCCAACATTTCCTGCCTATGTCCACTGCGTTTTTTACTAATTGCAGGAATAGCACTAGTTTTGAAAGGAGGCTGCTTTACATCTCAAGCAAAGAACATGAACAACTGATTCACATTCACAAGAAATCTGTGTGCATCAGAACATCAATGTATTAGGTGTTTAGGAGGAAAACCCATTTTACTAACACTGAGAAATCTCCAGAACACTAACCTGATGTGCAAAAGTGAAATGAGTTGTCCAATATCACAGAAGGCCTGAAAGCAGGAGACAACCTATTTTGAAATAATTTCTATATACCCTATTAACATTCTGTAATAGCTACACATTAAAAATACACAAGATGAACAAGACTTAAGCTAAAAATCACCAAACAGCTGGTCTGGACCTTGGTTAGTACATTTGCAGCAACCAAAAGGACAAAACAACCAGTTCTGTAGGTTCAAGTTTAACTGGACTTTTACAGACACAGAATATAAATGTTTTTTTTTTTTTTTCTTCCCAATGTTGAAAGAATGAAAGGTTGATAGTGGAAAAAAAGCATTTAACAAGGACTTCTTGATCCAGCAGTGGTCTTTGAAATGTTTAAGAATGGTCAACTCAGTCTAGGAAAGCCTGATATATAAAAATGCAGCATCATACCCACATCTTTTGCATTTATAGCAAGAGAAATGGACTAGGCTTATACATTCACCTTCTGAATTTTAGAGAAGTCAGAGGAATAAGCAAAATTTCAACCACTTAGAGCCAACCAATCTTATATACAAAATATCAACAGACTGAGCATGGAAAATGAATGAAGAAATATTTGGCAGGAGGAGGAAAAGACTTTCTTTTAGGTGGCTGTCCAGGCAGTAAATTGGAATAATATTTTGGGCTAACTCAGCTGAAACACTCCTGAAAAAAACCCCAAAATTCCTCTACATGCAAAGCATGCTCACCACGATGCAGCAAAGCACCCACCCAGAGGTTCACAACCACACAAGTTCACCAACACAGAGATCTGAAACTCAGCACAGCATAGACAAACCAGCAGTGGGCTGCAGCTCTCAGCTAACGGCATCTCCTGCACTGTGCTGTACAAACCCACCCCAACACCTTAAGGTAACAAGACAGGACCAAGGCAAGATACAAAAGGATTACATCTGCTGTTCTAACTCATTATTTCAATGGCTCCAAACTGTCATCACAAACTCATAGACAAAGGAGGGGCATGTAGAAACTCTCGACCCCTGTGAGAAACCTACTGGAACTGCAGGAAACTATCACGGTGATTTGTCCTTCCTTGGCTTTTATTACACATATGTCAAGGCAAGGGAAGTCCCAGACCCACCCATGCTGTAACTTTGGCCTACAGCATCAGGCAGTTAGGTCTCCATGAAGCATGAGAGAATCATTAACAGCGTCACTTTCTCTCACAGTCAACCTGGCTTTACCCAACCAGAAATGTCTGCAGGAAAAATCTGAAAATCCCATTAATGGGGATAATGATGCTTACCTCCTGTACAAAATGCTTGGAGATTCATGGCATAGAAAATTCTGTTAGAGGTAAGTATTTATTAAATTATTCTAGTTTCTCGTACCGAGGATCCATACTACAGCCCTACACTTGGACATAATTCCCACTGCCATTAGGGTAAAGAAGTCTTTACCACGTGGTTTAAAATCTGTGGCTGTCACATGTGCCCTGCAGACCAGATGGAGATCTCCTCAATAGTCTGTGCCCACACCTTAACGAGCAATGATCTTTTTCCCTCCTGCTTTTCAAAATATGTCACCTCACTTTATGGGAAGAGACAAGTCATAGTTCTCAGGTGAAATCCAGGCCCCCTTGAAGTCAATGGCTATGTCTTTCTGATGTAAACAGAGACAGGATTTCATTCTCTGCCTGAAATTCTCTTGGATCCAAAAAAAGCACAGTTTGGTTTGGTTTTTTTATGTCTGACTTTAAGAGTTGAAGGAGTCCTGAAGCTAAGTGATGAAACAGTGCTAAGAAGTTGTGGGGCTGTTGTCACCTGAGACCAGCTGCCCCAATTCTGGTAACCAGATAATCTGCTTATTTGACATTTCTGGGGATCTCTGTACAGTCTCTCATGATAGATCTCGTCTTCCTTCTTGAATAAAGCTCAGTAAAACATTTGACCTTTCCCAGCCTTTAGAGTGTCGTGTTTTTAAAAAGGGAAGAAGAGCATGGAAAAACATCTGTTGAAGAAAAAATTCTCTCACTTGGATAACGCACTCTCATTTAGTAAAAAGTAAACAGGCTTAGAGAGGCCCACACCTATGATTTCCAATTCACAAATAGAGTGCTGTAAAAATGACTTAATTCCTAAATGTTTAGGGCACCTCCCAAAGAAGACACCAAACTAGAAAGGACCATCAGGGATCAGCTAGCAAATCATTATCTCATCTGGAAACTGAAGTTCCTTGTCCAATTCCTATCAAAAGTGACAATGAATTCAGAGGGTTTTGCCCTAGACCCTTCACAAGCCTTCTGTGCAGCTCAGCATAAATTTCAATCACTAATCAGGGGGCATACAAGCCTACAATATTGAAAGGAAAGTTGAAATCACGACAGAAAAGCCAAGGAAGAACCGGTGAGGGGAAGTGGGGGAGGCAGAATTGCTGGAGTAGGATGTGCCGCAGGGTGGGCGTCGAGGTGTGTTTGGAAGAGCTGTGTATGCGTGGAAGCTGCACTGTGCTTGCCTTTAGTCTGCAGAAGCTGTCGAGCTGTCTCTCACTTTTTACGAGCACTAGAATTCACTAAGCCCAGAGAGATAAAAGTGGTGAATTAAAAAGCAGTTCTCTTTGTTTGGTTTTAAGGTAGGATATAAAACACAGGTCTTGCTGGAACTTCATGCCTCTTGCTGCTTGGGAGGCAGCCACATTAGTCTCAGCACCTTTCTGATATCTGCCATCAAACTAATTACCTGCCTAACGGGAACTGAAATAGATTTCCATTCTCTTGATGTGTAGGAAGACGAGGAAGTGTCTGCAGCATGGAGGAAGGTATGGGGACTACATCAGATGGGAGAGTCCAACAAAAAAGCCCTAAATGCAAGAACCTTTAGGGGCGGAATGAGAGGCCTGAACCCAAAATAGATGCCTGATAATTTTGCTGGTTTGGCAGCAATTAAGGACCCAAGAGTAAGATGTGAAGTTCTGCTTGAGTTCTCAAGTATCACACTGCCTGAATCCAAGAATTTGTTCAAGGACCATCTTTAGTGTTAATCCTGTTGGATACATGACTGAAAAATTCCTTAGATGCTAATGCTCTTTCAGTAGGATACTTCTGGAAACAGGAGTTATATCAATAAAGTGTATCATTATTGAAATTAATTTCACTGAAATACAATTGAAACAGAATGTAACATCAAATCCCCATCTGCTTACCACAAACAGCTAAGCCAGTCCTAAAAAACTCCTAAAAATAAATACCTGCTTATAGGCTGAGGCAGATTTTATTACAAAGAGCGTGAAGGGGAGGTGTGGGAAAAAGAGAGTAGAACATACTCTTGAAATGCCATGAGCTTCTCTCTCCATCCCAGCTCGTTTGCCAAAGCATATTCTTGAGATGAGAAGGACTATTTTCTGTTTTGTTGCTTCACGATTAAGTGGAACAAGTGCCTTTGCCCACGTGTGCCTTTGCTCACATTGGTTAATTAGAAATACCCTCTACGTAGATGTATCTTTTTCCAGTCCCTTGCTCCTTAGCAAATAAAAAATCTATTTTGGCTTCCTTGCACTGACCCGTTAATTGAACTAATACGGGTTTTGTTGCTGTTCTTTGTTTTTAAATAAGCAATTTTGTACTTGCAAATTTTAATTTCCCACATGGCAAAACACTTCTGAATATTGCCAAATCCCAGGCACTACGGCTAGAAAAAGTATATCTCTGCTTTCCCACACCCAATTAAAAAAAAAAAAAAGTTTCATCAGGCATCCCTGCTGACCAGCCCTTTACTGTGACATTCTGTTGGTTTCATGTGAGAGATCAGGTTGATATGCCATGCTCAGCCTGTCATTTATTCCATTATTAAAGTTATAGAGGCCTCAGATTACAAATCGCTTATCTGCATAAAGCCCAGCTAATTTCTCTCTTTCTCTCCCCCCAAAAACAGAAAAGAATTTTATTATTTGTACATAGGCTATTTTATAATAGGCTTGCAGAATTCTGGAAGAATATTCCTTTATTGACAGAGTATAAGGCGAGGGATTTTTTGACTGTTTATTATCTGCACCATCATGGTGCGAAGGGAGAAATCTCTGAGACCTAAGTTGGCAGTTTTTTTAATGACAGTTTTATGTGCTTATTACTCTTGCTTTTTTGCCAGGTTTGTTAGGCAGGGAGTAGGTAACAACTTGCAATCTTGTCCACTGGCATGTATACATGCATTAATGGGCCAGATGGAGCTGCAGTGATTTTAGCAGCTGAGGGTCTGGACTATTATGTTTATACAGGTCAGGGGAGAGAGGGAATACACAACTAATTTAATATAACTTTAGATCCACAATCTTCACTAAATTGGACATAGGTTTCAGAGTGAAGAAGAAAGAGAAAATCTGGCTCCTTTTCTTGGCTCTGCCACTGATCTAGTTTGTAATTGTAAGCAATTCTATTTACCCCATCTGCAACATGACTGTAATGTTTCTCATAGCCTCTTTACAGAGATCTGAAGTGGAAATCCATAAATGATTTCTCAAATTTATCTGAAATTTATTTTCCTAAAACTTCAGATATGTAAGCTTCCCCATCCACGTGTTTCTTTCTTACATATGACAGTGTGTTTATTTTTTCCCTCAGGTAGTCTTGCTTGTAACAAAACAAAACAAAACAAAACAAAACAAAACAAAACAAAACAAAACAAAACAAAACAAAACAAAACCTTATTTGACTTCCTCATATAGTTACTATTGATATATTAATTACAAAATGTAAATTTACAAATTTTATAATACATACAGTCTGTAAGTTATTATTATTATATTTATAGCAGGTTTTTTCATATGCTTTAACATTATTTTGTGTAATTATCTACAAGATGCGTAATTTTCAAAATCTTTCTTTATCATTTTCTAATTGCATATACATTTCCTTTACCCAGACTACTTCTCTGTTGTCTCATGATTTTCTGTTGACAGATTTTAAGATCTTCTCTTCGAGATATGTATTGCAATAATTTTTCCTGCACTGTGCATTATATTTTAAACAAAAGATTTAGATTTCCTTATTTTTTTCTTGAAAATTTTAAACTTCTGAATAGAAATTTCTTACTGTAGAATTTCACCAGCTATTTGCTAGAGTAACAGATGCAGAGAGCTGTATTAAACATGTATGGTCTGTGGCATCTTGCCAACCCTTTTGTGCTGATGCACAAACTAATTTGAGGTTTACATGTAATTTGTTACCAAACTGTATCAATAAACTGTTGTTTCTATATCCATAGAATATCGTGGTATGTCCAAACCAAAGCAAATCAACACTATTTCTTTTTAAAATTCCTAGCAATATTCTGTTTCTTTGTGTCTCCTGGATCACAGTTTCACCCCTGATACTCAATACATATTGCTCAAGTCGTCCACATTCAGAGCTTTCCAAAATCTCTTACCTTTCCCTTATTGCTACTTTCAACAAATCAATACAACTTCATCCAAATCTTGTCCTTGCTTCTGTCCCCTGTCTCTGATCCTCCTAGCATTGAGTGGGCAGAAGGAGAGGGAGTGAGAGAGAGGAATGGCCCTTCTGTAACATGGGTTGCAACCACTAAGCCTATGACAAATTTGAAGTAGCCTGAAATAATTTGTGCTCATTGCATGAAAAACTGATTATCTTAATGACAATTTTCTGAACGTGTATGTTGATTTAACTCAAAGACTGCCGTTTCCAAGAAGGGAAAGGTAATACAGAAGATCAGGTGACTTAACGTCAAATACTAAAGGATTATTATGCAAGGAGCGTTATGCTTGGTTCTGGCTGACCCCAACTCATTCCAGTCCTACCAAACTTTTTAAGAGTAATAAAATCTTTGACACTGAAAGATCCATCACAGCAAAAGCAAAATGCAGGCCATCAAAAAGCAGAAGACAATTTTCTTGATAAAAGAAACAGACTCCAGAATCTGTCAGAAAACAGACCTTTTTAAGTCCCCTTTATAAGACATGTGATTTCAGGCTAGACAGATATACAAAAATTACATGTATAAATGCATAGAATTTTTGCCTGAAGAGGCTGTGACATCCCTAAGAATAGAAGGAAGTCTTGAAACTCCACAGATTTTCCAAATAATCATTACTAATACAAAGGATACTGTAAGACCAGGGACTGATTTAATATGGGTAATTACGATCAGCAACTCTATCAGTAAGAAGTTGATGCGTGAAATTTGACACCAAACAAGTGCCAGAGACATCAGAAACAGAAGAGAAACAAAAGTCTTACAAAGTGGCCAGTCATTCCCAGACAGCTTTTCAGTCTCCTGAACAGCAGTCTTCTGCCATAAAATGCTGTGCTAAGCCAGGGAAGCCAAATGTATTTTAATTGTATCAAATGTCAATAGCAAAATTACAGTGGAATACATATATGAAGAACAATACCAAGTTACAGGGCCAGATTTTTGGAAGCAAAGGCCAACAGCAGTATGGAAAACAACAGGAACAAGAATTTACCTGTGTCTCTAATGAGCTTATTTTGCATTTACCTGCAAACCTCCATATGTGTTAGCATATACACTCTTTTCACTATAATGGCCATTATAATATCTCTTCATCTATGATGCATTGTTCAGATACTTTTCTCAAAAGCAACCTTCATTAAGCTCATTTGTCTGAAATAGCCGGAATACTGAACAGCTGCAAGATCCCACACATTTGTCAAAGCTCATAGAAAAATATGAATTTCTTAACGTTGTGTTATTTGAGAATTGATATGTTATTATACCATCTTTAAGGCTTTATTATAATGCATGTGCTCAAGAAAGGAGAGTTAAAACTAAATAGTCATTCTTAATTTGGGGATTTCATTTAAGCTAAGCTGTAAAACACTAAGATGGGCAAATGCTGCCATTTCCTTCAGTGATCATTTAGGTGGATGTAATTTATGTACTTGTGTTTTTATGTGCATGAATGGCGGGTGACATGAGCTCTGCAGCAGGAAAACAAGAACAAATCTTGAGAAAGCCATAAGGTTCAAAACAACAACAAAAACCCCCAGTACCCTACTTTTTTTCCTTTTTTTTTTTTTATCCTCTTGATTCTTTTTTGGCTGCCACCTTTGACTCTGCATTGTGCAAACTGCATTCATTCTGTGTTCTTATCAGATGCCAGACACATTATATTGCTACTTATAACAGTTTCCTGACCACGTTAAAACAGCATATCAGCCCTAAATGGGGTTTCAGCAAAACGTCTCCTGCAAACAAGTTATTCTGACCTACGGAGGTGCCCTTGGAACCGCCAAACTTCTAGACCTTGATACTACGTCACTCAGACCTACACCCTGGAAAACTAAGGTGGGTTTTCTCATATTACTGTAAACCGTGTGGCAGAAAGCATAAAGTGGAAAAGTCTTCCACAGATCCGATGCTCTTAATAACCATATCATTTGTCGTTCTCCTTGCATTTCTGTTAGCATAGTTTGGGTGAAACAGATTCAGTTCACACCTCCCTTCTGAATCTTCAATATTTATTTTGATTCTTTATGTTAATAAATAAATAAATAAATAAATAAATAAAATCCAGAGCCTTAGTTGCAGCATAAAGCAGCACAATTCACTGCTGGGGCATAGAATTGATATACTAGATATTTCTCATTTATTAGCTTCATTCCTTTGCCTAGTCTCCTGCAGTAATGTTATTATTTCCCATGAGGGTCACATGAGATTTTTTCCCCTTGCTTGCTTTGTAAGTGTCTTTCTGTGAGTGCTTATTTATTTAATAGGCATTTTCCCCCTTTATCTGCTACTTATTTAAGGCTTTCACTATACCCATTTGATCTGAATACATTGGCTATGTATGGCCTGTGCAACCAGGTCTGCTCTTAATGGTGTATTTACACCAGGTTTTCACACAATACCAAAGAGATCCATAACCGAAGTGATTTAGAAGATGATTTCAGTGTTCCTTTCCCCAGAACTGCTCTCCCTGTCTCAACAAGTAGGAAATGGCACTGAAGGGAAAGGATTTGCTTGCAACTCTGCTGTAAAAGCACTTTTCTCTCCTTCAAAGCAATCTCCCTGAGGGGCAAAAATTAAACCAGGTTCTGAGAACAGGTACTTACTTTAAGAATAGGCCTTTCTGGCTCCTGTCAGAAACACAATGCTAGCCCACAGACTGTCTTTACGATGTACAGCTCCCTCCCTCACCTGGTCTACTCAGGAAACACAGAATCCTTGCGAGTAGCTGCAGCCCTTCTCTCTCCTGGCTCTGTTCTGGAGGGCAATGGGGAAAGTCGAGCATGGCCAAATTCCAGCCATCCCACCTCCCTGCTCTCACTGTGGGGGAGCGGCACACAGCCCCAGTGCACCACTGGGCCAAAACTCGGTATTGCAGGTACCGTGATGCCACGAGCCCCTTCAAAACTGGCACTGAGAAACAATCGTGGTGAGAGGAAATATCTGGCAAATCTGGCCAACATCTGAGGGAGATCTCATTTTAAGGAGACCACGTCAAGACTCCAGTGCTCTCTCTATTAGCAAAACTTCATCACCATCTGCCCTGTGCCACACCCCTGTTACGTGAGTGCAGTGGACAGCACTGAAATTATTAAAGGCTTCATTTAGCTTTGTTTGACAGAATGGCTGTGGGGAGCAAATGGGTTTGTAGTTTTTAACAGAATTGAAATACTGTCACACAGTTTTGTAAACTGGCATATAAATGTGGTGAAGGCCTCTAAGGCTCCGTCAACTCAACTACCTCAGCAAAGCGTCTGCTTAGATACCACTCTGCCTCACGTGGCTGAAGACTCAGGTTTTGACAAGACTTAAAGAAGTGCTGTCTGGAAAGCTTTTAAAGCAGAATCTTTGCTCCAACCATGTTGAAAAGGTCAAGTGCTTTTTCTTTACCTCCTTGCCTTTCGGAGGCACTCAGGTCTAAACCACAGAGATCTCCATTTTAAGTTTCTACTTGCCTCATTTAGCAACATCACGCCTTTTGTCAACTCAGGATTTTTTCTGGTTTTCAAAAATGAGGGAAGACTTAAATACAAAAACTAATCTCAGCCCTGAATGCAACCAAGTTATTCTCAAGGGAGTCTTCTATCCCTTTTAATCTAGAGAAGAAATGAAAATAACAAGCATAGCAGCCTAACGGAATTTAATGGAAATAACCAGTCTAAATAACATTTTGCCCTCTTTCCTACTTCACAGAAAACAGTCAGTTAGTCAAAAATAACATTTCGTGTTTGCAGACAATCCCAGTAAGATCTCCCAACTCACCCCCTCCTCCAACTGAGAGCCACTAGCCAAAGATGACTCCTCTAGGAAGAGCAGGCATTTGGTCATCCCATTGCAGTTGGAAATGGCAGCAAACCTGCCCACATGCAGCTGCTACCCACTCCCCAGAGCTGTCCTCAGCATGTGGCAAACAAGACTGGCTTATTCTGGTTGCACTCTTCAAACTGTTGAAGAACGACCACCAGCCAGGCACTGTCTCCCCACCTCACAGGCTGGGAGGAAGAGAAGTGCTCAGATTATAGAAAATGTAT
Source organism: Tichodroma muraria (assembly GCA_013390105.1). Taxonomy (NCBI): domain Eukaryota; kingdom Metazoa; phylum Chordata; class Aves; order Passeriformes; family Sittidae; genus Tichodroma; species Tichodroma muraria. The sequence goes on from WAAG01092312.1 coordinate 21,693, forward strand.
GGCCACCCAGGTCCTACTTAGGTGCTTGACATCCATTAGCTTCACTCAGTATATATTTTCAGGTTGTAGGAATCTAGAGAGCCTGCTTCTGAGGGACCTTATCAGTAACTGTCAATATAGTCTGAAGGGAAAATGAAGCTCACTTCAGAGAGTCACCTCCAGCAAATTTTTTCCCACTCCAGGTTTGAACAAGTCATCTGCAGGAAAATCAAAGCAGCCTCCTGTGTCTCCTGACACACATACTTCTTTAACTGATGCTTTTTCCAACAGGTTGCATTATAGACTTTACATATCTGTAAGTCATTCAGAAATAATAGAAAGGACAAGTTAGACCCATTTTGTCAGGCCTGTAGGAAAAGATTTCCATCACTGCAATTCCTGCAGTAAAGTTTGTTTTCTGCAAGAACACTGCTATTGAACACTATTTTTCAGTGTGGCCGGGGGCCTTCACTAATTACAAATCTGCTCTTCGGCTCTTCAAAGCTCTTCCTTTACACCCCTAGGAAGAGATTATCAGCAATTCATGGAGAGAAGAACTTCTTCTGTATGTATCCCCACTCTGAGCTCTTCACCAACCATTCACATATCAAACTTTGTACACAACATGCCAGAAAACAGAGGCAAGCCAGAAGGGAAGAGCACACATAGCAGTTGCTAGCATGTTGTCTTCTACTTCATTTAGTCAAAAACCTCATGAGGTGGCTGAATGGTGCATTAGAGAGAGCTTTACACAAACAGCCTTTCTTGCAGAAGGGGTTTCTTTGAGCCTATCTAGGAGTTCACATTGCAGACCAGATCAAAAGATGTTTTCCTCCATTTTAATAGAGAAATCCAAGACAGATTGTATCAGGAGAGAGAGTAAAAGACGGAGAGGTTACTTGGCAATTAGGCAATCTTGATTATTTCCTTCTTGTCTTGCTAAATCTTTCAGCTGGCTATTGGGTGGAAATGATTTTCTATTCTATTTGGCACTGGCTTCACAGCTAATTTGGTATCCATCTATCTACCTAATCCATTTTATCTATCAGTTCTAATTCACTCCTATCCCTTCTTTTATTTTCATGCTTCCCCTAAGCATAAACAACAACAAGTATATTTCCTTCTTATATGGAGGAAAAATAAGTTTGTTTTTCAGGTGAAAGGCAAAAGAGCAAGAGAAAGGTGCTTTTAGTTTACACTTTCACTCCCACAGGGAGGTCACACAAGGATACAGGTACCCTCTTCCACAAGGCAAGGATTTAGTACCCTTTTCTTCATGCACCAGAGAACTCCAATATACAGATTCAAGTCACTGGGAATGCTGTGTCATCTGTGTCACTCTACCTGATCAAGCATATAATGCAGCTACACACAGAAGTGATACAGCCTCACAGAGAAGTTAGGAGCTCTCCCAGGAATCTGAACCTCAGATCAAAGCCTTTGGAATGGGTCATGCATCCAAGGGACAGATGGAGAAGACAGAGGCAGATAATGGCAACGTGTCCCTCGATAGCTGTTTCCCTGAGCAGGTCTGCTGCCAAGTCCTCAACCAGTGGCACTCCTTCAGTTATAAGGGCTCATTTCCAGACAGGGAAACTCTGGTCTCCATGGTATACTTGTGATGAAGCCATGAATGTGCAGGCAACTGAGGCACCTGGACAAGTATTTCTCATCGTCACAGGAAAAGTATTCTTGTCGACACAACCACTGGACTTAGTAGCTTTCTTCACAAAGTCAGATTCATCCTCTCTTGCTCTACACATTAAAAGAAGCATCAAGTCTCGGGGGAGAAAAGTTTCAAGTGCTTAGTCAAAACTCTGCTGTGACTAACAGTGTGCTTCTCCATGGCCTTGGAAACCCTGTGGCTCACAATGTGCATGATAGCCAGGATCACAAGGCCCTTATTTCACATCTGCTATGTGCTGTAGCGCATCTGCCATTTACAACCAACTGTATATGAATAACTTCCTCCCTCTGGTGTAAGAAGCAACCTGAGGTCCTCAATTTGAAAGGAGTAGAAGCACAAGGTATTACATTAAGCCTTTGATTCATAATTAAGTAAGCCTTGAGACTCATCTGGGAATTTTGCCAGACAACTTTACACACTAGAACAAGAACTTTGAGAAACTCATTTATGGTGTCACCCTGAAAACTAGAGGCATCTACAGGATGCAGTCTTCCAGAGCAGGAGCTTTTCTTCTGTAGAATGACCTCTTTTTATAATAGTAGCTAGCCACTGCTAGAGACACTTAGACAAATCAGATCACAGAAAAAGCAAGAAGATTAAATAAATCCATCTATTGCTATATTGATTTCAGTGCATTCTTGAGAACCTGAGGAAGGGAAATGCTGTGGCGATTCTTGCCCCATCCCTTGCTAACTTGTTTTTTGAGATGCCCTCCTTTCTTGTTCAGACCTCTAACTCCTTAAACACTCTCTCTCTGTTTGGCTGGGGCTGCTGCCTTCGTTACAAAGATTTTCAGCTTTGATTAATTATTGAGCCTGTACTGCTGAGGGCTTTCTATTCTCCAGTTCTCATTACTGATGCCTTGCAGCTTGTGTGCTTCACTGGTCCCATTGCAGGATTTGATGGATGCACCCGTGAAGTTTTCCTGCCTGCAAAGCCAGTCTTGCCTTTTGCTGATTTTGTTTGGTGGGCAGGGAATTTTGCCCTTGGCTACAGTGAGCAGTAAAGCATACGCACTGGGCAAAGTGTTATTGTTATTATTACGGTGGAAGCAGCATGAAATTCTTGCTTCTTTGCCTTCTGCATTTTCCCTCTTTAAATCTGTTTCAAAAATTCTCCCCAGCGGCCATTTTATTCTCAAAGTTGCTGCATCTTCTTACAGAAGATTCACCAATACATTGCTCTCTCATGGGAGACCAATATTCTTTCTGGTTGTTTGCTTTAATCTAGAATGAAAAGCTATGCATAGCAAAAATATGGTTTGTTTTGTTTTGTTTATACTCCTTGTGCGTGACTGCATAATCATGGCTAGCGTTGACCAAAACATTTTTTCTTTATTCTGATGAAACAAAACTCTTATCTGTGATAACTCAGACTTAAGACAAAGGTCTGATGCTCTATCAGAAAGAGGCAGCCTGAAGGGAGCGCAGAGCCTGTGTAGGCAGGTAGGTCCTGTGTCACAGCTTCCATGAAGCCCTGGAGGAAGAATTTTTTTTACAATGTTGGTGGTAAAACACTGGAACAGGTTGCCCAGAGAGGTGGTGGATGCCTCATCCCTGGAAACAATCAAGGTTAGGCTGGGACTCTGAGCAGCCTGATCTAGTTGAAGATGCCTCTGTTGCAGGGGAGTTGAACTAGATGGTCTTTAAAGGTCCCTGCCAATCCAAACTGTTCTATATAATCAGACATTTATGAGGTTTTTTATTCTCTGCCAGCATTAATGTGCATCTTATGCCTTGATAGCTCTGCATTCAGGCACCATGAAGAAAGAATTGGTGTTTAAGATCCAGTGTGTTTGAAAGCACACAGGGCCTGATACAGCCCTGGGATGGCCAAACAGGATCCTGGGAAAGGGGATGGGATGACTTAAGGCTTGGCTGGGACGTCATCCTGCAGGTGGAGCTCAGAATCAGTGCTGGTGAGGGTACCCAGTGTCAGACATAACCCTGCAATGACTGGGCAAAGCCATGGTGAGGGAGCTGGGCTGCAGCCAGGCCGGAGGTCTGCGTTAACAGTGTGCATGGCCAGGCGTGGCTCTGCCTGAACTACACAGGCACCCTGTGTGTGATGTAGGTCAGGCAGCAGCTGAACTGTAAAGGTTCCCTTTAAAAGCAACTCCCACAGCAAAGGAGACTTGTCCTGTAGAAGCCTCTGACAGTGTTTTCTGACGCACTCTGTCCAAGGCCACCAAAAGAAGCAGGGCCATCCTCGCCTGCACAGTCTCAAAGCTGGCTCTGAGCCCCAGCAGTCAGACCTCTGTGAGGAGGAAGGCTATCAGCATCCCCTTCAATCTCCTCCTGCCTCTACCTTTTGTTAGAAAGGTCCTGGAGTAACTGTCTGTGGCCAGCTTGAAAAACTCATACATCTTTCACTTTGCCGCAACAATGAGAACAAAAAAAGAACTAGATGAAAGACTAAAATAAATAGCTTTGACACAGATAATCAGTTGGCTGTGCTTCACCATCACCTGAAGTTGTGTAACTGTGTGGGCATGATCTCAGCAAATACAAAGGACTGAAGCCCAATTTAACTACCACTGTGGATCAAGTCACTACTCCAAGGGCAGGAAAACACACACACACAAGCAGTGCCTGGATGACTTCTTAAACCACAGAAACTCATTAGCCCAAGCGGATGACATGCATACAGTCAGAAATAAGAGTGGGCACTCGCATCCCCTTGCATAGACATGTAGGTATCCCACGTGCACACAGACTCCTTTCTTTCCTTACTACTTCCCAATTCAAGTATTCCCCCACCATAATTATCTTGGTTGTTTTTAACCCATCCTGCACTGTGAAAACAGTTTATCAGAAACATGTGTCTTGAACCTAAAGTAAAGTCAGAGAGGGTGGTTAGATTGGGATTTGTTTCCAGGGCAGGAAAAAAGTATTATTAAAGCATTGCAAAGGCCAAAGATGGGGCTTAGATCCATCTGATACAGCACACCTCCAGCCTCCTTCCCAGCACTTGCTGTGACTGTACATGAGAAGAAAAGAAAACAAAGCCAAATCCACGATCATTTAATCAAGGGATCGAGGCCTTTGCAATATTTGCACCAACACTACTCCAACACTGCAGCACAAGCATGCTCAGCAAAAGCCTAGCACAACACACGCACGGCATAGCTGCAGACACCAGAAACATGGGTTTGTGCTCTGCATGCTGTAAGCACAGCCTGAGGCGTGTGGAGAACCACAGCTGCCAGAACATGTGGGGACAAGGCTCAGGAAGCGGGACCCACACAACAGAAAAATCCCCGTCAGTCAAAGCAACAACCTTTGTTTCCTCATCTGTACCTTGGTGGATTCAGAGCAAGGCTGACCATAAAACCTGCACCTGACACTGCCCTTTGAACAAGCTCACGGGTCTGCACACAAATGGCTCCTCTCTGCTCAAGGAGTGATTGGAGCCCTGAGAATTCCTAACCAAAGTAAAAAGCTTGTAAATCCCCTGCCACCACCATTTCTGTGCTAGAGCAGGATGACTGTGCCCTGCAACTGTGCACTGACAAGGCTCAGCACCTTTCTTTATTTTAAAGGCACATGGCAGCTTTCATCTGCAAGTCAATATTGGTGAGAATGTCTTCTGGGATCCAAAATAAGTAGCATAGCTTTTCAGACACAGCAGCATTCTGATGGCATATTAAAAACCTATGTGAATCATAAATCCCATTTCTTTAGGAACTTAGTCCCATCAGGGCACAAGGCTGAGGGGAAAATGAGCTATTCTGCATATAGCTAGGAGATGATGATGATCTATGTAGGTAAGACACAGACATGCTGTTGTGAATTTTTTGTGACTGGTTGCTACTTTTTAAACAAAAATTTAAAATAATGGCTTAGGCTTCCCTGACACACACCAGAGACAAAATGCTGCTACTATTAATAAAGGTGCAAACAAATTTTTTGCAAGCTCTGCATACAACTGCCTTACCCTGACTGAAGAATAAAATTGAATGACAAATTTCTTACACACAGGATAATCACATTGCTGAAGCAAACCTTGCCTCTCCTAAGGTTGTGAGCAAGCAAAAGGCTGGAGTGTGTGTATGTGTGAGCAGCAGAGTGTGTGAGTATGACAGAGATTGAGTTGCTGTGTGCTGAGCAGCAGGACAGAAGAATAGTTGATCTCATCCTCAGGAAAGCAAGCTACAGAAGCTTGAGGGAGTCAGACTGCTGGCATGCAGGAGTAGGAACATTAATCCCAGAGTGTAGGCAGTGATGGACGGCAGGTGAGCAGACGGGGAGGCAGGTCTGGAGTGCAAAGACGATGGCTTGGAACGAACCCTGTTTGAGCTCTGGGCAGACACAGCTCAGCAGAATAGGGGCTGCAGTACCCAGGAAATCCGTCTGCAACAGCTTACCCAGCTCACTTTCAAGGCAGCAAGTTAGCCAGCATTCCTGCATGCCAACAATCTCACCCTCTTGGTCTTGCAGCTTTGTCTTCTGCACTTCTCCAACAAAAGGTTTCCAATTTTATGCATAAACTAGGACATCTGATTGGCTCAGAAACCTGGACTTCATCCAGTTTGAAATCCACTGGGAGCAGGACAGCCCAACTCCAAAGGTGTCTGGATGCCAAGATTCTCAGGTCCTTCTTATTTCCCTGAACACCATCCTCTCTCCCTCCTGCCTCACAGTTGGTTTGGAGAGAGTTATCTGCCTAGTTCTTGGACCCTAATCAGAAGCTGAGCTGGGGCCTAGCCTTTACCATCTGTCCAGGTGGCCCCTTTGAAACAAGATACTGTCCCATGTGTCCTATATGCATCCATCAGATTCAAGCCTTTGCCAGCTTGGCTCTGGGAATGAATCACTGCGTTCTCCATATTTGAAAGGTAAGCTTATGCCAACCACTCCATGATCCCCTAGACACGTGCTCTCCCTGGGTACCTGGTACTTCCACAGTTGCCACAGCATTTCCCGAGCCCTGCACTTCTCTGCATGAGATTCACAGAACTCTATCCATAATGTTTTTTGCTGCAGAATATTTTAGAGTAAAACACAGGACCAATACTTTCTCTAGACCACAACCTGTATTTTTAACTCCCTGTCCTGGAATGCTCCACAGCGAAGTTTCAAGGGACCAACAGAAGAACAAAAAAAGCCTCTGCTTTTCTGCTACCTACAAATTAAGAAAATCTCACAATTTTTAACCTGACAAAAACATACCACAACTGGACTGGGGAAGCCCTTCTTTATGAAAGAACCACACAGGCCAGTCCCCTACCTCATTGTAGCTCAGGAAAAGAAAGAAAAATGGAGAAAACATCCTTTTTTCTTTGGCAAGGCTCTGGATGGGGACAACTTGCTGCATATTTTCCGTGAGGAGAAAGATAAAAATCTCAGCTATTTAAGTCTGCGTGCATTTGTCTTCCACACAAAGCTGATAGCACTTTAGCACACATGCCGCGTACAACTGTATCCGCAATTAATGAATACTTGCATCATAAGTACATTCAATAGGAAAAAGGGATCCTCTTCTCCACTTCTAGAGATTGGGGGAGGGGGAGCCTGAGGGGGTGCTGGTGTTGGGGGAGGGTGCAGGGAAGAAATCATGCAGTGTGCAACATTAACCAGTTTGCTTGAGGCCACCAGAACACTGGAGCGGCGCAGGGAAGGCTTTAATTTGTGCAGTCCTGGTGCCCTCACCCGACACCAGCCATGGCCCCTGCTGAGCACAGGTGGCCGGGAGGCTGCCAAAGCCCGCTGAGTGCCCTGGCCAGGGCGCAGGGCTGGATGCTTCCATGGCTTTGTCTGTAAGAGACAGTGCCCCAGCAGACAGGCACCCTAGTCTGAAACAGCAGAGCAGTGTGGAGAGGGAATTCAGCAGCTGTCGCGGCTCCTCTGGCTGCACCTTTCCTCTCCGTGGCCATCTCCTGCCTGCCTCTTACACAGTTTGCTCATTCGCTTGCTCACGCCCCTTTCCTCCCTCCCTCCAGCAGTGTCAGGGAGACAAGTGAAGGTTACTGTTTGGCATGTTTGTTTTTGCATTATTTATCTTGTAGAGGACAGAGTCAGACATCTAGAGGACAGTCTTAGGTCACATGTGAATCCTTCCAAATGGGACTCAATAGCACAACCAGCCAAGTAGAAAACAGACTTGGACAGCCTCATGGAGGGAGGCAGCATTTGGAAAAGGATGTTGTGCATCTATCTGGCCAAGGTACCTGTCAACACCACAGGTCTGCCTGTGGCTCCATCTTCCTCATTTCTTCTTCTTTTCCAAACACTCCTTAAAGTGGGTACAATCCCTTTTTTATTTTTTCCCCTCCAGAATTAAGTGGTATTTCAATATTGTATGTGCTTCATATTAATTGGGCTGCAGGGAACTGGGATCTCCCCTCCACCCCAATTCTCTTCAACAGTTCCTGAGAGAGCAGATGCTCCCAGGGTAGCCACACGTATCTCAGAGCAGCCATAGGAATTTCCTAGGCAAAGTTTTCTTCCCTGTGCCCTCTGAGGCTGCCCTTTGGAAAGACTGGTGCTGGAGTACCCCACAGGCAGTGCTCCTGCAAGTGCCCCTCAGCACTGTCAACTGGGGGAGCCTGGCACTCACAGATTAAGAATCCTTTGCTCACACATCTTCCAACTCTGTTTCTCTCTGACTCCTCCAGTATTTAATAACAGATAGCTATGCTATACTTCAACAGAACAGAGATTTTATGCTACTTATTTTCCCCATATTTTCCAGCACATCTAAGTCTCCCTCAATTTCTTATTGAAAATGAAATGGGGACAGTTCTGCTTATACAGCTGGAGATAGTGATCACCAGTATACAGAGACTGACTTATCAAGCAGATTCTTAATGCCATAAAATCAATGGGTTTAGAAATTCTATTATCTTGCCTCTGATAGAACGCACCAACTAAAGAAACTTCTTGCCCTTTTTCTTTTTTTTTTTAAAGCATACTTAAATATAGCATTACTGCTGTCCAAAAACAAGCTTTGCCCATGGTCCTCTAGTGGAATATTACACCAGAGCAAAGGAACAGACAGGCTGCATAGAGAAACAGAAAGGGCAGTTTCTTCTGGGTTTTTCCAGCTAATCTGTGAAAGTGATCTGAGGCTGCTGGATCTCCAGTTTTGATGGGGATCAAAACTCCATCCAGCAATATGCATATTATATATGCATATCCCATATATGTATGCATTATCCAGCAATAATCATTCCATACTATGTAGTGTGCAGCACTCTAAAAAAAATTACTTTTTCAAGAACAAAATGCAGTAAAACCAAATATATGGCAAGTGTGAACCACAAAAAGTTGCTTGAAAGCAGAACACTAGCAGATCCAGGTGAGTGGAGCAGGTTTGGTACACATGCTCGAAGGTCTGGACATGCAAACAAGAGAGCATGGAATGGAAGGTCTGTGTGTACAACGAAGAAAAGAGAGGTCAGGACACTGGCAAATGATGGGAAATGGCTGATTCTCAGGTAAAAATCAAGCAGAACGTAGGAGTGAGCCAGATAAGATATAAGGGGGGAATCAAATAGAACACAAAGTAAACGTCTGCAGCAGGTGGATAGGATGTTAAGGGCAAATCAGACATGAAATAAAACAATACTTGGGTGAGGGCCATTCAGTGGGACACAAAGGACTTGATTTTTTCTTATATTCAGCCTGCAACTATTGAGTATTTGTGCTAGGTCCCTTAAACTCCACAAAGTGTTGTAAACAGTACTTAATTGAAAATTAAGTCTCGTCAGTCATCTTCTTACATCCCCCTTCCTACTTCCTCCACATATCAAAAAAAAAACTTTCAGAAAAGGTAGGTGGTGGCTTGGTACTTGGATATACAAATGTGAAAATGTGGAAATCATTTTTTTCTAGTTTGGCAACACAAGGAAGAAAGAAACCTGAAGAAACTGTTTCCACTCAGTGTGATTCAGTGTTGTCCTTTGTAGCCTGGTGTTGCTGAGTCCCACCCATCTCCAGGGCTGAGTGAGATGTGGGGAAGGCGAGGTTCAGGGTAAGTGGATCACCCTCCCTATCACCTCCATGTCCAAAGAAAATGGACTCCGGGTAAGTTAATGCTTTGCTCTGGGTCATATCAGTGGAGAGCCATCATGCATGCTCTGAAGGAGTGTGATTTAATCATAGAATAAATCCAAAAGGGAGAGGTGTTTTGACCCGATTAGCCTATCAATTGTTCTCAGGCAATAAACAGTGATGTCTCATATTGGAAACGTGGGCTACTTTTAGCTAACCAAGGAGGCATGTGGGTTTGAAGACTGGCGTTTCGTGGAACAGCCAAGCAATCAGCCGAGGAAGAAGACAGTAACAGACTGATCAAGATACATTTTCTGTAGCCTCACAATCAATACATACAGAGGCAGTTTCTGCAGACAGCTTGTGAAGTACCACTTGTATGTTATTTAGCTTTGATGTGTCTTGCTGCATCTACATTAAAAATGCTTTGTGATCATGAGACCCGATTTCCACTTCTCATCCAGTCATGCAAATGTTTATAAAAGAAAGCTGTCATTGCTGGATTGCACTACCTGATTTCATTCAGAGGAGAGGCAGTTTAGGTGGGAGTAGACTAAGAAATCCATGAACATTCAGAATAAAAATGCGGCTGCCTCTTTAGACTTAGGTTTGTTCGACCAAACTGAACAAATCAAAATTTGGATCTGGAAACCTTGCTGGCTTTGTAGAAACTTAGGCCCATGTCCTCTGTGATTAAATCCACCCCCTACTCCTTCCTGGAGATATCTTCTGAGCTGAAATCTAAGGGAGAAGCCAGTCCCCTTGCATGAAAAACATACAAGTTAAAAAAGGTTCTTTGAAGAAGAGAATTTAAAGCACTGGACAACTTCTAAAGCAGAAGCAGTCAAACAGCAAGATCATTTGTTCTAGGTATAATAACGCCTTGCCTTCCTCTCTGTTATCATCAAAAGCTTCTGTGTTTGTGGGAGAAAATCTCTCCCCCACCACCATCTCAGTCCTTCCTGCTGTGAGGTCACAGCCCTGTCTTTGCGACACAGCTGTCTGTTGCTGGGGTAGTGTTTGTGCTTTCACAAAATCAGCACAGCAGTGACTTCACAAGCAAGGTCATGGAGGAGCAGATGGGCTTGGGAAGAGGGAGGGAGGGAGACAGACCCCTTGTTTAAACACAAATAGCGGTGATAATTAATTAACCAAAGTAGCAGGGGAAATTATGAAAAACATGTGAAAGGTAAATGGATTTCTGTTTAGCTGTCTTTCCCAAGAGGCTAAGTGTCTCAATTGCAGAAGGGAGATCTTTACAATGAACTAACGAAACAAGGACATTTTCCTCTGGTTTCTTCAAGTGGACGCACCTGGAAAAAAAATATGAACAGAGCCTACACTTTGCCATCCTTCTATCTTGCCTTCTCATCNTCCGTCTCTGTTTTCAGCATACAAGCGCTGTGGTGGGAACAGACAATTATTTAGACAGGAAGTTTATTGTTCTGCAGTGGCTTAACAGCAAACATGCTCTGTTGATAAAGGAAACTCTTACGCATTTATTCTTCTCCTGACTGCCAAAGCCAAAAATTTGCTTTTAGAGTTGACCAAGGTGGCCTCTTAGTTTCTTCAAACACATAAGGTTTGTATGATAAGGAATCGTCAGCCCAACTATGCCCTTACTTCCATTTATGCTTTTAGCTTTTGCCATAGCAGTGCTGCTTCTGCTATATCTGCTGTGCACCTTCATGTTGTTGGCAGTCTCATCAGATTTCATTCTAAAACATAAAAGAGCAAGTCACCCAGGTAAGAACAAGGGAATCATCTCAATTAGCAAGGGAATCCACGGAATACCTCTGAAGATCTTGGACTGCATTAAGTCAAAGAGTTGTGCTTTCTTCATCATCTCTTCTCTGTACTGTATTTGTGTCACTCATACAGGTCAATATACATTCATTCATTGAAGATTTAAAGGGAAAGACAGATTTTTTTACATATTCTCTTCTTATTTTTTTATTTTGTGAACACACAATTCTGCCTTTGACTTTTTCAGTGAGAGCAGAGACCCTCAAAAAAAAAGAATAAAAAATTTCTGTGCTTAGAAGAGTAGGAAACCTTACCAGAAAATAAAGTGGGTTTGTGACTGGCAATTCTTTCATGAAGTTTGGAAAAGCAAAGAGCTAAGAAATATTATTCAGGCACGTCAAATGTGTTCAAGGAAACTTCTA
>WAAG01092315.1:8804-37957 GCA_013390105.1 Tichodroma muraria
AGAAACACTGCTGGGAGAAACTGAGAGCAAACTGGTCCTTGGGAATAGCTGTGGTACAAATTAGCCAAGTCCTGCCATTTGCAGACTCGTGAAGTTCTGTAAACACAGACATAACTTTTTAGTTTTATTTCAGTTGATGGGCAAAGAGGATTTCCCCCCACCAATGTAAAAGGTAAAGATTTTGTTTAGATGAACATCTGAAATGGCATGTGAAGATTTCATGAAGTAACTGTAGCACATCTGAAGTAAATCTCAGTAAATTCATCCTCCCTTTCACAAGTCATATTGTCTGTGAATTAAAGGGAATTAAGATGGTTCTGTTTCAGTTTGAAAAATTACAAAATTTTTAATTATTCAGGTTTCACTAAAAATCAGAAAAAACCTCACCCTATGAATTGCAAACCAATATAAAAGCAAAAAAATCATTAGTGCAGACATCTATGATCATCATAAATAAAAAAAAGATATATTTGAAGTATATTAGAGAGAAATTACTTACTTTTCTCTTTTAGCTAACCCAAAGTAGTTCGCAAAAAAAGTATCAGCAATATACTCTGAAGGCATTCTCAGGTAAGCAGGTGATCCTTTCCAGTTATGTGTTCAAGCATCTCTGAAAGGCCTGCTCATTCCTGAAGGCTTTGCAGTCAATTCCAGCACCACAGCACCCAAAAAGTTTTGTGTCTGACAGTAAAGAGGACCAAAAACAGTAGCTCAAAATATAACAAATACAAAAACCACCTGGAGATGCTTGTTTACAGTTACTGTCTCCATGTGCCATTCATGACAAGAGGAAAACCAAAACAAAATCTCAAATAAAACAACAAATAAACAGACAAACAAACAAGCGAGATGTGTTTAGGGATCGGAAGTCAGTGTTTAAGATCCTCTTAAATACAGCTGGATTCCAATTCCCCATTTTTAGTAAAGCTCATCTCCATGTTCAGAAAAGCTGGTCCAAGTTTTCCAGCTAGGAAAGACCACCCTGTTTCTCAAAAGTAAAACTGGAAAGTGAAATTAAATCTTGACCCAAACTGAAAGTAGCAAGCAAGCTCGCATATTACCACCAACAACATTCTCTGTGTTTAAGAAGCACTGGGATAGAATGAGCCCATCTGGTTTATATCAACAGGCATTTGGGGTTCATCTCCACACACAAAATGTCCCAGCCCTGTACCACACAGGCAGGAAGAGTTTCACTGCACAGAAGTGGGAGCTTTGTGCTATTATTGAGCACAGCCCTATCACACAGACCCTACCTGCTCACAGCTCCTAGGAATGTTTATGTACAGCCTGTTTATGGAATTAAGTCTAAAAATAGAGGCAAAAAAAAAGGGCCATATGAAGTCATTTTCTGTGCAGAAGCTTAGCAGATACAAGACGGGCAAAATGGATTTTTATCCTCAAATATACTTCAGTTCGCCACGCAGATGGCGGCGTTTATGCTAAGGAATGGGAGTGCTGAAGGAGAAAGGTGAAGTGCAGAGCTCTAGGCATTTTCCTTGCTTTCCAGAGCTCCAGAGGGACCAGAGGGGATCGGATGTGAACTGGCTGTTCCGACTTAACGCTGGTGATCAGGCAGGGACCAGGTGGCTCTTGCACGTCTTAACCAAAAATATCACTTAATCCTTATTTTCCCCCTGAGCACTGGGGACAGGGAACAGAGCTGAGGCCAGCCCTTCAAACCAGCCACACTGATACACATGGAAGTAGGAACACCAGCTTTTCTCCCATAAATATGAACCACCAAATGTCTCTCAGTCCCTGTTTGATTTTTAGGTGGAATTGTTTCTTCCTCTCCACTCCAGTTGGGCAGTGCATCAATCCAAATCAGACTGAAGGAGCTGGTAGGACTTCAAGCTGGAACAGAAAGTGGTCTCCTGTCAAAATCAAACAAAGATAAAACCCCAGCATCACCTTTCAATCGGATTTGGAACAATTATTCATGGAAAAGAACTGAGGCTGGAAATTTGAGCTGTTTTGCTCTGCTATAAGCATGGGCTTGGGTTGGGATTTCTTGTTGCTGTTTTGACTGTAACAAAGGAATATTAGATTAGCTTGAAAATATGAAAGACACATATTTGTCATTGCCTGGTTGTCCTGAAGTCTTTTTGAAAAGCAGAGTGAGACACAGAATATCATAAATCTCTTAACAAAGGCTGGCTGAAGGGGTAAGGTGCCATAAGTGATGACTGCTCCTTCAGTTTCTTTAGAGTTTTTGCACAAATTGCACTGGTACAACATGGCCCTTCCCCCTTTTGCTGTGTTGATTTATTCTAATCCACTTTAATATCAAACTGCCCCAGTATCAGCAGTTCCTCAGGACAGCCCCCAGCAATTTGCTCCAACAGGGAAACCCTCCTTATTGAGCATTCACCCTTGTGATACTTTCCAGCTTTTCTGTTATGAACTTGTCCTTCTACAATAGTTTTTCTACATTTCAGTAATATATTGTCCCCATCAACTTGCTGGCAAACTTCCTGCTTTTGATGTATCCAAAAAAATAAAAAGGTTTTATTGTTAAATTTTGAACCCTTCCTACCCAAAATCATTTTTGGCCAGCTTTATTATGGCTTCACATTTAGCTTGCCAGAAGGTTTATTATCTTTTCTGCAATCTCCATTTGGACTCCACTTATTGAAGGGTATCTTTTATACTTCTAATAACCTCTTCAGTTTGCTTTTAGCCATGCTGGCTTCCCTTCTTGTCCCTGGTTCTCTTAGACTTCAGGAGTGTTGGACTAGGCTCCAAACACTCTCTCTGAAAATAAAAAGTATGCAAATCGGTTAAAGAGGCCAGAACTATTATGTATTTTTTATAGTGATTTTTCAGTGAAACTGAAAAGCGTGCCCAGCCTGTAGCAGAAAATAAGGTTCAAAGTAACTTGCTACCTCTTAGACTCCTCCTTAGAGTCATCACAGTTTTCCAGGATGAAAATAGAAACATCTGCAAAGCTGAGGGAGAGCACCTTTCATGCGGGGAACCCTGTGAGCCAGCAAGATTTAAGGATGAGATTAAGTCCTTCAATATGCAAAATACCCAGTCGCAGGTCTGAAAGGTTTAATCAGATCTTATGAAGCCATGCAGGTTCAGAGGATTTAACATGCTTGGGAAAAAAATACTGAGCTGATGATAGTGCGGGAAGCTGTGAAGAGAATAATTCTCAAAGCACGTGCACGGAGCTGGCAAAGACTGCACCCTTAAAACAGTGGTCAAGAGGGAACGTGTGATTTAGTGAATCAGTCAAGCAGGGAGCTTTCATCTTTGGAGTCCTGGTTTATGACTTACTTAAGGTGCTAATTATAAATGTCTTGGGTATCCATCCCTCACTTAATTAATCTCCACACTCATGTGAAGTGTGAACCCAGATCACAACCAAAAGCTCTCCCAGCACAGAGGGTCTCACCCGGGTGGAGGAGAGGGGCAGGTGCTGCAGGAGTTAGGGTGGGAAGACAACCCGAGCCCGAAGGCGTGCAAATACCTGTGCACCAGAGACCAGAGGATTTGGCCTTTTCCTCCATCAGGGTCTTCCAGCTCCCAGGTTCCTGATCAAAACAGGCATCCTCAAAATGACAGCGCAGCGTAACATCCCACCAAAGGAGGTTTTGCAGGTTTTAGTGCCCCCCCCCCCAATTGAAATCCCCACTGATGAAAGGAAAAAGAAGCTGAAAACAGTAAGAAGGGTCACATGAAAGTGAGAGAGAACAGAGATCGAGGAAGAACTGGATACCAAGAAGAGAAATACATAAAATAGAATTTAAAAATATTAAAAAAGACGTAGGCATGTCAGAGGCAATTAGATTTAAATGTTTCAGGACGTGGACTTTTCTCATAGAGTACATTAAATGGGGAAACATGGTTTGTTTCACTGCACTACACAGAGCACTCACTAATTAAAAATAAATAAATCAAAACTTGGATTTCTCTGCACATTCTGGTCTTATTACCTGTGTAACTTGATTTTTAAAGATTTTTGATGTCTTCTAAAGCTTTTTAAGTTACCATTCTTTTCAACCAGCTTCAGCATGAACATTCTTCCTCTATGATTAGTCTTGCACATGAGTTAAAGATCTAATTCCATAATGAACTCATCAGGTTATGGGAGCATCTACATCTATCATTTATGCAATCCACTTATTATTGAAAAGGCACACACATTATTGCAAAGCATTACTAACCACTATAACAACCTCTAAGCATTTTTTAAGAAGATTTTTGTTTCATTTTTCTGCCCACAGTCAAGCTTTAATTAAGATTGTAGTTAACTGAGGCCTCGCAGGCTATGTCTGGATCATTTTCAATTTGGAAACTCATCTGGGTCTCTATTCTGGATTGCTACAGCACAAAAATTTTCAGAAGCTAAAATTTTCTAACCAGGGATTATTATGTGGAATATCTGACCTCTTTTTTTCACACCTAAAGGATGGAAAAACAGTATTTCTCAGGTAATGCAATCTTTGCCTGCAGACTCACTGGATTTCACCCTGAAACTCCAGGTGAAGATCATGCTTGATGAATAATCACAGATTGAACATCCTCAGTCCAGCTTCTCTTCTGCTCAACATTTGCACCAGATAAAGTGTAGTTAAAAAATTAATTTAAGCAAAAGATATTCCTTCTGAATGAACATATGAATGGTTTTATCATGAAGAGGTATTTTTTCCTGACTGTGAATGCATAAGTTTTACTACTCAGGGTAAAGCTATGGTTTCACTATTATTATTTTAATAGAGACTAAAACAACATTTCCACTTTCTGAGCAGAACCAAATGTGTTACAGAGGCATCTGTTTACAGCTGTCAAAGGTCTGGCTTCTCAGCAGGTGTGAAATCACCAATAACTAACATACCTGCAAATTCCAGTCACGTTTTTTATATGGAAACAGTCTGGCTGATGATGCAGAAGTGAAATGTAGACAAAAGGCAGGGGTTTTTCCACCAAAGACCTGGCTGGATTTCAACAGATAAGCTAGAACAAATCACTTTTGCAGAAATACAATTACTATCAAAGCACACTAAAATATATATTTGCCATATCACCCTCAGGGTTGTTGAAAAACTTGAAAATGTGCTGCTTAATAGCTTAACACTGGAATTCAAATTGAAAGAACCTCTTTTTATTTCGTTAAGACTTCTGATTTGACTTTGATTTCCTGAAATTTTGATTGACATGACTAATTTTTTTGAACACTTGAGAATGGTATTTTTAGCTACCTTTTTTTCCAGTTAAGGCTAACCAAAACTTAGCTTTATAAATCTAATTTCTTCTTCTTCTTGCTGCAAGCTCTGAGTGTGCAGACACAGATAAAGGACCGTGGCTTCATTTCTCCTGGACCCAAAGTGCTGCAGAGGAACAATTTCACATGCCATTACCTTTAAGGCCTCTTTGGACACAAAAGCATAAAGTTGCAGCTGCATTGTAAAAAGCTAAAATGAATCTCAATTTTTGTTTTACTTGGAACCCTGTGGACAATCTTTGGTTCAGAAGCTGACCAGAGGAAGGATCACATAGTGACAGGACAGGGGGAATGGCTTCAAATGGAAAGAAAATGGGTTTAGTTTGGATTTTAGGAAGAAATTGTGCCCTCTGAGAGTGCTGAGGTCCTGGCACAGGGTGCCCAGAGGAGCTGGGGCTGCCCCTGGATCCCTGGAAGTGTCCAAGGTCAGCTTGGAAGGGGCTTGGAGCAGCCTGGGACAGTGGAAGGTGTCCTTGCCCACGGCAGGGGTGGCACTGTATGAGCTTTAAGGTGCCTTCCAACCAAAGCCATTCTATGACTTTGTAATCGTGAATTCATTGCTCTTGAGCACCTTGTCATTCAATACAATGAGATAAAACAATTTTATCACTTTGTCTGGATAGCTAATGAGGCCTCCCACTCCATATGGGGAAAATAGAAAGGAGACCCTCTTAAAAAATAAAAATTTCATACAAAGGAGTTGGTGCTCAAAAAAAACAAACAACCAAAAAAAAAAAAAAAAACAAACAAACATTGAGGGATTTTTTTTCCCCCACTCAAATAGATTACATTGAAACATCACTCACCAAAATGGAAAGTTTCAAATAGTTCATACAGTCCAACCCAAACATAGGCAAAAATTCCACAGTCCCCACGAAAGTTTGCTTTTTTAAAAATCTTTTTTGAGTCTACACCTCTGCCTGTTTGGGGGCACCACGACGCAGGCCGAGGGGGGTACTGCTGCAGGGTGTTAAGGGTGACAGCTTAAATAAGAGCCATCACTGTGTAAATAGTTTGACAGTCATTTCAATTGCATTTCTTTGTGATGGGGACAGACATCTGATGGCCTTATTTCCACATGAGGGAAACACATATTTTAATAATCCCAGCATTTCTCACCAGCAGGCTATGAATATTCAATAAAAAAATAAGTTTTCTAAGATATTTTTTATCCTGGCTTTTACTGCTTCCATATTAAATGAAAATAAAAATGTGAGAAAAGTCATAGTTGCTTGCTCTACATTCCCATTTTCTGTCTCTTTTGCTCTGGACTTGCATAATTCTAAAACTATTCAATAATCACAAGAAATCCTGGGTGGCAACCTCCAAATCTCACAGCTTTTGTTCTGCTCTAAATGGCCATCCTTAAGGACTTAAAAAAAGACCAGAAAGTGGTAGCCACCACGGCTTTATCTGTCACATTATCCTCTCCTCTGTGACTGTTTGACACAGAATAAAAGATGGTATAACCTGTACTACCCTGACACCAGAAGAAGATTGATTACAAAATTAATCAGAAAAAAATTTCTTTCATTCCTTTATCACACTTGTAATCCCCCAGGGCTGGAGGAGCATGGGAATAGGGGTCCATGCTGACCCTCAGCTGCTGCTTCTTAAGATTTATACCCAGGCAAGGATGCCAGTTTTGTTGTGCCTCTACAATGCCAACTGAACATATAAATAGATTAAGGGACATCAATCTATAATCCACCAGGAACTACAAATATTTAGGAATTATTCTTACAGAAGTCAATGGAAGTATAGCGACAATTTTAGTGAATGTTACACAAGATTCGAGGACAGGGCAATAAAAGGTTTTGTTCTTGTGACTACCTTATACCTATTCTGACTTCTGCTATGATGTTGGGTTTTTTTCCCCTAAGCATTTAACAGGAACAAATATTTGTATAGGTGCTACACAATTGTGCTATGGGGAAATGTTGAATTACAAACTAAACTTCGTTCCTGAGAGATTGTAATTACTGCCCAGGAGAGTCTACAGCAAGAAGCTGCTTCCTCTCCGGTGTGGGAACCAGGAGTGTGCTGTGCACCTGATCAGAAAAAGAGAAATAAATCCCTTAAATTAAAAAAAAAAAAAAGAAAGAAATTCCCACAAGCAGAGTACTCACACAGATTCACACCAATATGTTTGGGATTTCACAGTTCTGCACAGATGTCAGATAGACTGGGATAAGAGGGACCAGTGCCTGGTAATTATGATTACATGATCTGACAGAAAGGAAATTTGAGTTCAGAAACTCTCTCCCAAACCCAGAGGCCAGAAGAACACCTCCTGTTTAGCAGAAGCAATCCCTTCCACAGTAAGGGTCCAGATAACACAGGACACATGCAAAGGGCAGGATCATGTCTTGCTTCCTCCTCAGTGCCCCAAAGATGTGCCACCATCACCTCAAAGCATTTAGAAAAACCTCAGCTATATGTCCAGCCTCAAAATTCCTGAGGTATGCTAAAAAGCAGGCCTAAAATCAATAAATGCTTAGGCTTTTTAATTTGCCCACCCGCACTCACAGTATATAAAATTCACTTATTTCTAAATCCATGGGGAGCAAAAATTCTTTTGCAGTAAAAACTCAGGTGAAAAGCAGATTTTCAGTCCGCATCGTGAAATTCATGAAGCTGCTCAGCTGTGGCAATGTGACAAACTCCAGCTGGATGAGAGTAAGAGCTGCGTGGCCAGCCAGAATTTCTTCTTAAAAGCCAGACCAGCCTGCAGTAGAGCCTTCATTCTTCCCATCTTCTACATCAGGTAAAGCCAGCCCAGAGAGAGCAAGAGATTTTGGTTACTCCTGTAGAAACCACAGTTCCCTTCCTGAAAAGTGCTTCCATGTAGGTGCATTCTGAGCTGCAGCATTTACAGGATCACAGCCCTTGTGTTAGCTGCTGCTTTTCTCTGTGGTTGTATTGCAGGGGGAGCAGCAGCAGAAGGGCTGTAACACAGCTGGAGACCCTTGGAAACCATCCTGACTTACTGCAGTAGCCGCGCACAGCACTGTGGAGCTGCCCCTCGCGCTCCTCTGAGGGCAATCCTGTGCTCAGAAAATTCATCTCTCCTTTTCACACCGCCTGGGTTCAGAACCCCTGAAGGACTGTGGGCTTTTAAAACGAACTCTTTGGAGGGTGGAGATGTGCAAAGCCAGCTCCAGGGCTCTGTGGGGGTGCTGGTGCTGGGCTTTCCACCCAGCAGGATTCCTCTCTCCAGGCCAGCTCCAGCCTCATCAAGAACAAGTGCTGACTGTACCTATGCACAATCACTGAGGAGGAGGATGCAGGCAAGCAAATACTCCTGAAGCCTTTGCCCTGTGGCTTGCACTTCTGTAGTGAAAATTTGCATATTGCCTTCCCAGTTCAAATTCTTAAGAGGTATTTGAACTTTGCAATCAAGGGACCCCATCAAGATGGAGGAGCCTCACTGATGGGAAGCAGACTTCCTGAAACACTGGAGCATGTTTGCCCACGAGGTGAAGGAAAACCTGAGTTTCCAAGCACAAGGAGTCTTTAGAGAGCAATCAAGTCACCTGTAATGGGCCCGTCCTCTAAATGTCACTGTGGTCCATCAATACTGGTGACGTGATTATTCTGCTTTGGCCATGCTGTTTAAACAAGCACAGCCTGGCTCATTAATTTCCTTTATCCATTTCTGAGTCAGGAGTTGAGAGTTTCTCATGGACTGAGCATCTCAGGAACACATATTTGCCACCTTGGGCAGCACCAAAATTATGGAGCACTTGAAATTTCTTGCTCTGCAGGAATCGGAAGAGGCCAAGTCCTCGGCGCACTCTGTGAACAAGTGAAGCTCATTTGGCTTTGAGAGTGATACACTGATTTCTAACAGCTGTCAAACTGTCCAGAACAGCTTTAAAATACACTGTAGAGCAACAGGATGAAAGTCACAATATATTCTCATAGAGCTGCAGAAGCTGTGATTTCATGTTCAATCTATAAGTCTGAATTTCTTTAGAAGAAATGGATGTGAGTTCATTTCCTGGTCGTGCTAGTAAAGGACCTCTGTGATTATAAGGCACAGGAGAACCAAAGCTCTATAAATGTGAAGTAATAAACTTTCCTTTACCTAAATAACACAGGGGCTGTGTGTTCCTGTTTGAACTACATGCTCTGACAGTACCAGTTAAAGCAGAGTATAAGTTAATTCATCTGGGGGCTGCTACTGGATAAAGAATAGAAAATAATGGCAAATGATCATCACAAAAGGCATGCATTGATTTGGACAGTTTCCTCAAACGTGGAACTGCCTGCTTGTAGGAAGTCTTCAGTTCTGATTAATCATTTGTAATCTGATCAAATGGAAGAAAGCAAGCTGCTTGGTGCTAATGACTATTTTCCCTTACTTAACAGCTGACCCAACAATTGGGCACCCTTCTGGGCTGAGGAACAAGTTAATATTCCTCAACTGACTTGGAGGCATTTAAAGACTGAAACAGGCTGCCTATGGGGATGCAGCTATAAGTAGGTTAAGTAGTAAGCAATTAGCTGCAGATAAACCATGAATCAGTCTGGTTGGATGATAAATTATAATTTCAGCTTTTGCCTCCTCGGTGTGTTTCACAAACACAATAGGCAGGCTCACACTGAAATGTGAGCAAAATATGACTCTGCTGTTGAGGGAACACATTCCTTCCTTCCTGCTCTCTAGGAACCAGGGGGAAGGTTAGGTGTGGACACTTTCTCAAGTTTGCACAATCAAGCCCTTCGGAAAATCCAAGGAAATTATTCGCATTACCACGCGAGTGTTGCATTGGGAAAGGAAAGGCGTCACCAGTGTGATGAGCAGATCAGACTCTCTGATGTCATGCATTGAAGCAGTTAACTGTCTGTCCATAAAATCTGATTGATGAGTACTGAAAAGATGATGTCTTGTAGCTGCAATTTTTATTGAAACTGAAGCCTGTATTTCATGTTTCTTTGTGATGATTGGGGCTACTTCAGTATTAAAATATACTAAATACTTACTTTACTACTGAATTCACAGAATAAAGTTTCTATTGATGTTTGAAAAGGACAGAAGTTCAAGAAATTCCAAATGAGGAAAACATTAACCTGGGGGATGCAAGAAAAAACTAAAGAAACACTAAAAATGTCTTTAGAGTAATCTTAGGATTTCTGTCAAAAACTATTTAAATTCGAGTAATTTTAATGTTCAACTCACTTGTACGCTTGTTTGAAAGACAGTGTCAGAGGCCTGGTCCACGCCTTCACTAGTGACAAAATGTCTGATCAAACACCCTGGGTTATGCTGGGGACAGGGTAAAAAGGAAGTTAAAAGAAAAGAAGGTATAGCCAGAGCTGTTTGAACCACTAACTTCAACATCAGGCTAATCTGAGCAAGGATTTTATAAGGGTTAGTTAACTTCCTCTTTTCTTTCTTTCTTTTTTTTTTTTTTTTTAATGGTGTTTTTTTTCTTTGGATGTAGAGACACAGAAGTTCTGTGGGACCTGTTCACTGAGGCCTGGTGCAGCACTGTAAATTGTGATAGATACCTCCAATAATTCTGTCAGCACTTCATGTGAGAAATACATAACCAAATTCTGCATATTTATTTCCTTCTGCACACACACACACAGAGGAAAAGGCCTTTTCTGCAAAAATGGAATCAGGGCTACAACTGGAAACTTTTTTTCAGAGATGCAATTTTCACCTCTGCTTGTCCTTAACCTCTCGAAATTTCATGGCTTGCTTTTGACCTCCAACTTTCTTATTGCTCCTACTCCCATACATAGGCATGCGCCTCCAAAAACTGCTAATGAAATTTATTTATGTTTATAGTGTACTGGACCAAGTTCTGACCTCTTCTCAGAGTTTTTCTCTGCATGTCATTGCATGGGCAGGGCTGTGGGATTTGCTGCAGGCTCAAGCTGTATTCCACCTTCTCTCTAGTTGTGAACCTGATTTCTAAAATCAAGTCTTTTTTGTCTAAAGTGGGTTCTGGAACACACTCTGGTAGTCAGATAGAGACAGGAGTGTTTTGGAGCTCGTCCTTCTCCTTATCACAGTTAACAACAGTGAAGATAGCAGGAAAGCTACCTGGAAATTTAGTACTTTAGCTCTGGATGACCAACAGAAAAATTATCTCACCTTGATAGCATTTTAAGGAGGCATTTGCAGAGAAATAGAATAGACAGAAGTGCTCTTTGTGTGTTTCTTTTGTATACAATCTTACAAAGTGTAATAAGCATTTAATACATGTACTTGTAGAAGTTTACTAGAGTTGAATAGGACTTATAAAGGCCTGCAGTAACCAAAGCACTTTTACCCTCAGCGAAGAAAGGCCAGCTAAGAGACTGTCAAATAACAGAGAATGAAATAATTTCTGTTTTTAACCATCCCATAGAGTCCTATGCATGTGATGTAATTCCCAGTTCGATTCCACAGAGAAGCTATCATTTCCTACTAGAGCCCATGGGGTGTTTGCATGTAGGTTTCCTTTCACAGACTCCTTAGCATAGCCAGAAAATTCATATTCTCTGTATAAACTAAATGTTGGGGCTCTTTTTCCTTTGATATCATGTGATGTCTGTCACCACAAAAAAACAGCCTTGTTTTGGAGCCTATTTCCTTGCATATGGTTTCTGGATGGAGGCAAATATCACTGCACTATTTAACAAATATATTGTCATACAGTGATTAATTTCTCCTTTATTTTCAGCATGAAAAATCTGTGGCTCAGACCCCCATGTGGTAAAATAATAGGCTGAAAGATTAGCCACCACCACCATCTGTTACCTGTCCCTGACTTCACCCACTTTTTCAAGGGCCAACTGCAATTTCAAAATCTGTCATTGAATGAGTCTATTTTCTTTCACGTTATTACCTAGATGACTTCAGTAATTCTGCCTAAATGGGGCCTGAAAAAGAAATGCTGAGAGCAGTGAACACAAGTAATATATTTGCATAATGGAGTGGAAGAAAGAATGCTGTGAGAGGAAATTCTCAGGGCTGGTGTCTCCCATCAGTGTTTAAAGGAGGGTGACTCCATTGCCTGCTCTGGAGTCACTCCAGAGAGCCATGAGAGAGAGAAAAATGAGGTTTCCAGCATCCCACTCCTTACCAAAGTCATCTATTGTGTACAAGGAGTGAGAGATAATAATCCAATTCTTCTTTCAGTGTGCCTGTCTCTCACATGCTGGTTTGGTTAGACGAGTGTTTATATAGTTGAACTTACCATGTCCAAAACACAGGAAAGTAAAAGGGACAGGGAAAGAAGGAAGGATAAAGAAACCCAAGCAAAAAGACGAAACATACCTTAGGTATGTTTACCTTAGGAAAATATGAGGGGGAAATCAATAAAAAAGTATTCTGTGATTAATATCCCCGTTAATTCATAGGACTGATCGCATTAATGTGCCCTGTAAGTCTGGCATGCAGCCCTTCAAACACACGGCAGTCTTTGCAGAGGAACCTTTGTCATTTGAGGGCTCAGCACTGGGGGCACAGCACACTCTGGCTGCACAGAGCTCTGTGATAGGCACGAATCTTTCTCATGGATCAAAGTAAGGCAACCAAGCCTAGGAAGCAAACACGCATTTAGCCTGTGGCAAACCCGACTGAAAGCAGAAAGAATCCATATTATCACTATTTTCTTTTTCTTTTTCTTTTGCTATGGGAGACACTGCAAAGGCAGAAGCCGTGCCTCTGCATTTTACCAGCATCAGCTTTGCAAACACTATTGCTGTTTCCAAAAAAAAAGTAGAAACAAATGGCATTTCTTATAGCAGCCCTTTTTTTGTTCACATTTGAGCAGGAGAATAACTCCTACCTTTGTGCCTTAAGACAAAGTTGTATTTAGAGGTGTCCTCATCCTTTTCTGTTTCTGTGTGCAAATTCTAGCTGGGGTCCACCCTTAAGGCTGCAGTTTCCCTTGTTTAAACTTTGGAACGATGTGAACAGCATGGCATCAATAAAGAATGACATTTTTTTATGATACGTGTAAAATGCTAAACTTCTTTAGTGTCGTGGTTTGGCCATTTTTCATTTTCAATGAAGTGAAATTTTTCTATCAAATTTTTAATTTTGAGTGAGCAATTGGTTTTTTCCAAGCACTTATGCTACAGCACCTGCCTATGTTAATTCTCTTACTTTTACACAGGCATAGAAAAATATTTAACTCAGCTGAATGAATGCTGATGTGTCATGATTGGCCTCCATTTGCCCCACAAGCCGATTCAAATCACACATGCTCTGAGCCACTGAGGAGTGGGCAGACCACGACCACAAAATCCCACTCTCCCCCTTAGCCTGGCCCTGGGTTTCCAGGGAACATTCCCTGCGTGGAACATTCCCTGTCAGCTTTGCTTCCTGGGTTAGATTTGGGGCGTCTGGCACCGACTTCTGTGCGTGCAGAGCACCGAGCACATCACCGGGGCACCAGAAACAAAAGCCCTGCGGAGGCACCTCACGCCACATGGAGGGAGCTTTGTTTTCTACATCCTTCACTCGGATTGCTCTCCCTGGGATATCAGGCCAGATTCCTGGTGGGAGTAAACAGCTCAGCCTGGCTATGCGTGACAGAGCTGCCCCCAAAATGAGCTACTAATGTTTATGTGCAGGAACAGTCTCGATGTCACTCTCATGTCTGGCTCACCATTCAGAAGACCATAACTGTTTGACATAACCCATGTATTTGTTATTTTAGGGGGCTGGTTGGAAGGAGATGGCAAAGGTTTAGGAGTCAATGATCTCCATCAGCTCTACAAACAAGGCAAGACTGCTGGGCTTTGTTTTCTTTTGGGAACTTTCCAAGCATCAGTACTTTGGAAGTTACCCCCATAGGCAATTCGGTGTCTGTTTCAAGTTAATGTGCTTTGTTTTTCAGGCCACAAATAAAATCAGAACAAAGCAAAAGTTCACATTTGTTTGAAAACAACCCAAATTGTGTATCGTGTGAAAAGAAAGGTAAAAAGAGGGTCAAGGAAGCTGGGAGTAGAGAGGGCATGGGATAGGGAAAATCTCTCCAGAGGGGGGAAAGTGGTTTTTAATAAAACAGAAAAAAATACACTGAAGAGAGGAGAAAAATGTAATAGTAAGAAAGTCTGCATGAAAATAATTCTGAAATACTGTAGCTCTCTTTTTTCCTAGTGAGGTTCTAGTCTCACTCATAAGAGGGTCACAGGGACTGAAACTACTCTCATATTTCCATTGCATTAGAGACACATGAAGTAGATGACATCAATAAAACCAAGATACCAGGCCAAATCCTACCCTTGATTACAGTCATTCAACTAATTTAAGAACCTTGTTCAATGTAACTTTTTAGTTCCCCGATTCCTGAGAAAGCCAGATCAACAATGGAGGACTTGCATTAATCAGACATCAAACACACTCATACCTTTGTTAAAACAAACTAAACCATAGAAGGATTTAGAGGGATTTTTTTTTTCTTTTTTTCTTGGTAACAGCAAAGATCTGTTTCCAGATCTGTGAATGTGATGCTGTGATAGCTGATTTTCCCCCCTGCCTTTATGCTTTCATGCCTCAGCTGTTTTCTCAAGGAGGGCACCAGAGTTAGGCTGCTCACCTGGTTCTTGGAAGACCTATTTTTACAATTCTTGGACCTATTTTTACAATCCTCCACCCCTTCAGAAATACTGGATGAATCTGGAGACAGTGATCCCCAGCCATCAGGTGGGGATTACACTTTCTGCAAAACAAGAATAGGATAAAGCAAGAAGATAAGAGTATGCTTCTGTGCTGAGCTCTTTTCTGGATTGACAGGTTTTCTTTCCTGGGTTGGATTTGTGAAGTCACCCTCAGAAATTTCCACCTACTACCATGGCAACTGCACTGGGCCAGTAGTAGCCATAGTGATGCCAGATGGTGAGAAGTTATGCATATGACTGCCACAGAGAATTGCTCACTGAATGCTAAATNTGTTAAAAATAATACAAATATTTTGTGAGAAATTAAATCAGGATTAAACCATGCCCAGTGGTACAACCACCTGCCTATTCACTATCAGTGTGGTAGTTTCACCCTATCATTCACTGGGCGGGTTTATCTTGCCATGAATACATGCAAAAGAGAGAAAAAGAGGAAAAAAAGGCCAGAAGAGCTGATTTGACTAAGATGACTGCTAAGCAGTGGAAGTGGCAGGCTCAATGAGCTCTAAATAAAAGATGAAAGCTTTGAAATCCATGTCACCACCTCAAATCTGGCTCCAAACCCGTGGTGACCCATGGCCATCACAATACATGGATGAGGTTTTGGTATCCTCCTGCCTTTATGTTCTTAATCCAATTAAAAACAGTTGTTCACATCAAGCAATTGAAAACCCAGACCTGCACTCTCAGAGGGCTGGAAGACATGAAAAAACCTAAATCTCATTTGTGACATCGAAAGCAATTGTGTCCTTGCCAGAAGCCTGAGATTAAGAGGGCCAAGGCTTCCTTCCTACACAGCTCTAATAGTGAACCTCAGTGCCTGGATATTACAAGGAGGATAGCCAAGGAGAAATTGCATGAATGTGTTGTCACCTAGGGTAAGAAAGGTGACAGAAATTTTTACTGTACCTGTAAGGAGTGGAACTACCCTTTGCACTATTTTTGTTTATTTTTTCTCCCTGGAAACAACTCAGAAAACTGCTTGTGCAGAAAGCACAATAAATGTAGGCTTCATCATGCAGGGAAAAAATTGGAATTGTCCAGTTATCTCCTTACACCAAAATTTTATTTCCTGTGCAAGAGACAGAGAAAAAAATCCTTGCCTTTCAAAAGGTCCCTCAATAGAAACAACGAAGAGATGCAACTGAAAATCAAAGCAACGTTTTAGATAGTTTCCTTTCATGACAAAGCTTCAAGGTTCTCTGTCAAGAAGCAGTGTCAGGCAGAAAGAAAAGCATGCAACACTGTTCCCTTTGATGATTTAAAAAAATAATAGAGAAAGAGCCATTTCAGTAAAGCTGCGATAAGAAAAGAAGGAAGGGTTTCCCACTGTGGATGCTGATAGAGGAGCACCCAACATGGTGAGATTAACAACAATTTGAAAATGTTTCTCCACACACAAAATGAACACATGAGAGAATATAGTTTTGTGTTTCTTTTAGGATTAGTTGACAGATGATCTCCCCACATGAGCTGGTCACTTACTTGATGTCTGGATAAATTTATTTCCACAAGGAGGGATGCTGACATAACGGCAATTTTGTGCAAAGCAAAACACACCAAACCATTGATATTTTAAGTTCAGCAGCTGATCTTGCATGGTTGCTAACAAATGCAGGCAAAGAGACCACAGTGATTGCAGCAGTGAGCTGAACTCATGTCTCACGTTGGCTTGAAGATGCAATTTGACAAGTGCAGCTTAAGCAAACCTGAGCACCTCAGGTATTTTCCAATGATTTACTCACCACAGCCACTCATAATTTAAAAGCCAACAATCAGTCATTAGCACACAGCAAAGGGAGCTTTCCCAGGGTATTATGTATCATGTTTGGACAGTTAGAACTCGCAGCTATTATTTATTCAGACCACCATAAATTATTCTCCTCCAAATGAACCTGAGTCATGTAAATGCTGACTTGGAAACTACCAGAGGCTTCTCCTTTCCTGCAGCATGTATTTTTCCTTTCTAAAAATTTCCTGCCCAAAAATGGAAAACCAAAGTGAAACTGAGGTGTTTAAAATCAATGCCCTGGAGGCACTTTGGTTAACATTTGCTGTGTCACTTTTAAGGCTCTAAATTTGTCAAGGGCTAAGATCATCTCAGCACTGCAAAACAGCACCAGTGGTGCCTGTGAGTAACTTTCATGCTGGTGTAAGAATCAAATTATTTTTCACAGGTGTTTGCCTCCCTCTTTTTTTGTTTTTAATGCATATTTTGTCCTGTCAAACAATACTCAACCAGGCACTTTAGACATGCACAGTAAAACTATTGCAGGTTATGCAAACTTCCTGATGGGCACTGATGACATCCTGTGGACGTGGTTAACAGGGGCTGGATTTAAACCAGGGAAAAGTAGGACTGAAAACTCCCTGGGAGTCATTATAAACAGCCAGAATCTGGTGCTGTATTATCACTAAATTGAAGCCATTTTACCATGTCTGTGTGGTGGTCCATTTCCCTAGACACTTCCACAAATAGCAGATGAAAAATATCGCTCCTGTCAAAAACAGAGGGAAAAAACACTAAACAACAAAACAAGAAAAAACCAACCAAACAGCCCTACAAAATAACAACAACAAAAAACCATACACACATGCACTTCTCCCAAAATAAAACCCCCACACCTACCCAGACTGCTTTCTGCTACATTCTGGAATTACATGATTTTGAAAGAGAGGTTCCGAACTTGAACTGACAGGAGAGAAACCGAGTTGCTCTCACCGGTCTAAGGGGTCTTCCTGGGCTCATCCCTCTCTTAACAGAAATAAATAAATAATGCAATGTCCTCTGAAGTTATCCGCACTGCTGCAGAGCTAAAGCCAAGCGTTTTAATGGACGACCCTTAAGCACAGACCGTGTTACACCCTTCAGCTTCCACAGCAGCCCTAGAGATATCCCAGTGTGTTGTGGGGCCCAGGTGTCCAACTGGGGGTGCTCCAAGTAACAATCAAGCTGGAAATTGCAGTAGAAAGTTGAATTTATCACTGGGTTTAGTACTTCCTCCATCACTCAGTCTATGATGAACACAGCAGACCATCTCAGCTGTAGTGTTCTCAGAGATACTTGTGCTACAACTCCTGTGTCTGACTTATGCAAACACTCAGATCAGATGCACTCTGCTCTGGGGCCAACTGCCTGCTCAAATCTCTGACAGCTTTATTGTCAGGCCACGACAGAAGAAGATACCTCCTTAGAAAATAACTTTATTGTTATTTTAGGCATCTCTGACACCTCTTTGGGATTTTCTTTCTGCAGCTCCAGCAGACACTGCTGGGAGAGGAACAATTCTATTGACAAGCTGTCCCTGCTGTAAATGTGATGTTGTGCCTCACTTGCGCATTTTGGAGATGTCTTCTTGTTTCATCTATTTGGCAAAATTTGTCTCTCACATGCTGGAGACATCCATGATGAAGAAAATTATTGTTACTTAACTCACATAAACACTGCAGAAGGAATTGGCAAATAAAAGGGTTGGCCTCCAGTGATTGCTGCAGCCAGAAAATGTCTTTGGGTAACTGTTTCTCAGAGCCTTCTGGAATATGAGACAAGCGGTTTTAAATATGTGTCTTTAACTGCTTTGATAATTTCTTCTATGCTTAAATACATCCATCTGCTTTTTTGTTTCAAGACAGAACCAAAACCAATCAGCCACCGCCCAAATCAGGTAAATCTGATTTTACCTTCATCTGTCACTAAAGCTTGAAGAGACAGAAGCTCCTACAGGCTCAAATCAAACAAGATCAATTTTTGCAAGCTCAATAAGACCAAATAATGTGAACAAGCACTGAGAGACAGATCTTTGATTGATATGAATTGCGACCAATGGTGTACAAAAATTAGGGGATGGCCCTGAACTTTGGTATTTCTTCTGTCTGCAGGACATTAGCTTTGAACTTCTGAGGTCCCTGTTTACCCATTTCCTTGCAGAGAGTGTTTCCCATTTAAATAAACACTATCAGGGCTCTTCACATAGCACAGGAAGTCCAGGACTGGGATTCACTCAGGGTCTTGCTGAAGTGAGTCATTTATTATTTCAATTAATTGTTCAGCTATACTTATATGTTTGCTATCATTCTACCAGGTTTTGAACTTTTTTTTTTTTCTTTCCTCATTCTCAGGGCACGATCTTTGCAGGAAGGGGCTGCACAACCAATGCAGCTGCTAAAGAAATATGTCACTCATTAGTTTCGCACTGGAAAAGTAAATATGTTCGCAAAAGTCTTACATGTCTGTTTATTTGTGAGAATGTCTGGGGCTGAGCCTTACGTGAAATAAACCAAAAGAAGACAAACGTCAACACCTCGGCTGACAAATGCAAAACAAAGGGCTTTATCCTAAACTGGAAGTCCTTTTTTGCCTGCAGGGGAATGCCTGCAGCCCCACTCTCTCTGCAGAGGAAAGGCAGGCGCTCCTCCCGGTTTGTCCATCCGTCCCCAGCCTGGGTGGGATGCAGCTGCCGAGATGTTTGCCTGCTGAGCTCCCAGCTTTGCTCACCAGGCTCTGCTGCCGCAGCTCAGGGCCAAGTCCTCCCCTTGACCCATCCCAGGGACTCCCGGGCCTGCGGGGAGCCAGCAGAGGGGAGGCTTTTCCCCCTGTGCTGAATAACAACCCCATTTTCGGCACTTCATTAACTATTGCAGCTGCAGCAGACCCACTGTAAGCGGGGAAGTGGAAAACAAAACAAAGCAAACCAAAAAAACAAACGCTGGTCTCATCGAGGCTGCATCAAGTTGCGACGCCCGGCACAAAGGATGGCACAATTCACATCATTTTTCAACCTCCTAAAAACACCCTTTTTGCCTCAGTGTTTACAGCTGACGGATACACCAACTTCCCTCATGCTTCCAAGTTTCAGTACCGAATCAGTCACTGTGATCTGTGACCCCTGAAAATCAGAATTTCTGAACGGACCACAGCCTTCTGCGCTCTGCCTGCCCCACTGGCACACAGTCCACAGCCAAAAGCGGCTCTGGAGGGACCTGTTAGCATATCCAGTTTGGGATTTTCCCTAACCACCTCAACATCAGGCTATAAAATATCACCAAGGGGTTTGCAATAGGCAGACGTGCATGTAAGAAAAGCCAGTATAGA
Source organism: Tichodroma muraria (assembly GCA_013390105.1). Classification (NCBI taxonomy): domain Eukaryota; kingdom Metazoa; phylum Chordata; class Aves; order Passeriformes; family Sittidae; genus Tichodroma; species Tichodroma muraria. The sequence goes on from WAAG01092315.1 coordinate 28,763, forward strand.
AATACAAAGCTCTGAATTTCACTGTTCAGCAAAGACATTTTAGTTTTCCTGCAATAGGGTTTTTTTCCCCTTTCTTCTTTTTTTTATTTATTTATTTCTTTAATAAAGCTATTTCCTGGGCCATTCAATTTGCGTTAGTAAATGAATTATGCACAATAGCTGACAGTCACACTGCGAAGTGATGCTTTGAACATAATACAGGATGTATGGGATTAGGGAAAACTTAGACTATACTGCAAAAGGACTTTTTTCCCCTAATCCTACTGAGACTTTCTGAGTGTGCATCCATAAAGCTGTTTTAATAATTATATAATAAGAATTTGAAATCTCATAAACCTTGATTGAACACAGAACTTAGGCACTTTATGGATTTTCCTGTCACTTACGAACTCCCATTTTAAAACAGTTGTTAAAGCATCCAGCCATGTATGATACCAGGATAGGAACATGATGAGAAAAAGAAATCCTAGAGGTAGTTCCCACAGGAATTTTGAGTTGCTGCTCACCCCTAAGTAGTACAAGTGTGTAATGAACAGTTTTATATACACACACCTGAAAAACTAGGGTTTGATAAATGAACTTCTCTGACAGTGACCATCCAGTGAATCTACCAGGATAGGATGAAAGGTGGAGATGGTGATGACAATTATGGAAATAAAGCCAAATAAAAGATATGCTTTAACTTGAAGGGGACACAAATGGAAAGACCCTTATTGAAATGTTTTAAGCTGTAAAATTGCTTCTTTAATGGAAACTAAATATGTTCAAAACATACATATTTTTACTCTCTCTCTTAACAAATCCTCCCCACTCCAATCAAACTGTGTTTATCTCTGCTAACAGAGATTTTGACAGTCCAGTTTTCTTCATTTGACTTTGATGTTTGCTAAAAGCACAAAACTGGCAACTGCAGAAAGGCAAACTTCCTGATTGCCAAGCAAATGGACTCCATTGTTTTGGCAATGGCTGTCTTGTCCACACTGACCTGGAAGGAGACATCTCGGGGGAAGAGGGTTGAACACAGTGTCACAAAGATGCCGTATTTTTGCAGCTGAACTGCACATCATTCCCTGCACACTGTGTTTTTGCAGCTGGAATACCTAATTTGTCTTATTACCCACACTGTATAGAATCTCACACAGAACGCTGACGTAGAGGAATCAGAAAAACACAAATGTGTATAAACTGCTGCAGTATATTTTGCCTTCATTTTTATCGTCCTCACAGCAAAAATTTGCCTCAATCCACCTGATGCAGGGCAGAGAGTCAGCCACCTCTTAGAGGCACATTTGTGCTGCCCTGACACGAGCTGAGCACAAGTGACATCTTCCTGAGCTCGTTACCCCACTGGGTAGCTCCGGTACTGGCGGTGAGCTGCACATGCACTGACTTGGCTTACTGGGGCCAAAACCTTGATGAGGGGCTCCAAACACAGGGTTAAGTTCTCACTAAACAGCAACAGGGAGCAGGATGGTGGGCAGAGAAGAGTCAGTGCTCAGACTCTAAAGCATCAGCTTTAACCACAGGGTCGTGTGGAGGAACACGCTGCAGGCAAACGCTGTGCACTGGAAGGATGGGAGTTTGGAATTAGTTGCTTCTCCTCACCCTCACTTTAAAACAGAATGCCTTAGAAACCATGAGAAATAATGTTCTTAAAGGCCAAAAAATTTCTATGGACTGTTCAGGGTTTTTCTGTGGCTTAGAAGTGTCCCGTTCACCACAGGCTCAAGGGCACCACCCTGACAGAAGGGGGCACAGTGTCAGCATTTTGGGGGAAATTTCTCTAAGTTCAGGTTCATACCTGTGGTTGGTCTTCACAAAACTAATACAGAACGTGTGCTTTTGTACCTCTGAAGCTCCATCTGCACAACCAACCAAACGTTAATCATGATCTGCCCAAGTCCAAAGGGACATCCATTGATCTGAGCACTGTGCAAACAAGTTATAGACTGCAATTGAAATGTCACATTGCATAAACCCACCTGCTTTCCTAACAAAACTCAGCACTCCTTGCCCACACCAAGTCTCAGCACACTCTCCCAGCCCTTAATTAAAACAAAACCAACAACAAACAAAACAGGGAGATGGCTACACCTACTTGTTGTTGTCTAGACAAAACCAGTTTTAAAAGCAGAGCTCAAGGAACTTTGTGAAAGAGCATGGGTTTGTGCTGGATGTATTTTCTGTAGCAAAACCAGTATCTCTTGCATTGCCAGAGATCTTTCTAGTGAGGATTACAGTTTATTATTCCAAATACACCTTGAGATAAGGAAAGAAAAAAAACACCAAAAAACCCACAAAAAACAACCGACAAAACCCCTCAGAAACAAACAAAAACCACAGCCAATCAAGAGACTCCCAGATTCATTTCAAATATCTACATTGCTGCCTGTTTATCTTCACTTAAATCAGCTTGTCTTCACTCAGATTCTTATCTTGTTTGGGTTGCTGTGGTAACTGCATAGTTTTTAATTTGCAAAGAGAAGAGCGTAGTACTAAATACTAATTGAATATTGGGAGCCTGGGAGCCTCCCAGATGTCTTTTTACAGACTCGTAGAAACATTTACCAGACGTGGGAAGAGACTGAAACTTGTGGAAAATGGCAGGAAAAGAAATCACCTTACCTACTCCCCTGGTTTCTATTGGAGAAGATGAAGAACATTTTACTTAGAAATAACTAGCTTGAGGAATATAATCATATTTCAGTTTGGTTTTTTCCAGTATTTCCCACGGAAGAAAATGGGAGAGTCTCACTGGCATACGTAAAAAAACTACTCAAACCTGATAGCTCCTCTTTTTTTTCCCTTTGCTCCAGCTTGACAGTCAATTTCTCTGAGGGCTTCTAGATTTAGCCTCACGCACTCTTTTCCCCTGGATGCTCTGCTATGCCCCATGTCTCATGCGAATTCAGGAGCTGCATCTATTTCAGAGGCAAGGAGAGGTTCTCTGAAAAAAACCTTTGTACAAAAAGGGCAAAGCAGACTCCTTCAGCCTTTGACAGAGGGATGACAGCTCTTACACTATCACACGAAAGACTGAGGGGTGCAGCCAAAGCAGAGATGCAGCAGCAGGTTTTCACTTTCTACACCGCCTAGCAATCTCTCTCATAGAGGCAAAGCTCTTTAAGGGCTGACACTGATATGAATTTTGCCATCCCCGGCTTAGCACCACTAATTAATAGTTCCTCCGCTGAGTCCCTGTGGTGATTAGCAGGACAGCTCTGGCTGCAGGAGGTGATGCCAAGCCATTGAGTGCTGTGATATCAGAGCCTGGGTGTCTCCAGAGCTCTGGCCCCGTGCCCAGGAGCCGAAATCCGAGAGCAGCAGCATCAGCAAGTCCGCCTCGTTAGCCCGGTGCCAGTGCCAGGACTGGCTTTGAGCTTCTGCCTGCTGAGGTGAAACCCTGCCCAGCTCCTGGCTCAGCACTCATCCTGCTGAGCTCAGGCAAAGTGCTCCTGGCTTCTTGCTGAACACGTGTAGCTGAGTGTGTGCATGCCAGGAGGTTCACAGACCTTGACAGCTCTGCTGGTGCTCCCTGGAACCTGCTGGGTTCAGGGGACAGGAGTGGCATCTGCCGCCTCCAGTGTCACAGGGCCAGGCTTGCTGACAGCTGCTGTGCTTTCAACCCTCACTGCTTCTGAGGGATTCAGCCCTCGGGGTTGTCTGGGCAGAAAAATAGAAACAAACCCTCTGTGTGAACCTCAGCCTGCTCTGCGCTCTCCGCAGCAGGATTTCCTGAAAATTACCTGCAACTCTCTCCTAAAATTAGTTCCCCTGTAGGCTGAGCAGGCTGACCTCAGTACACCTGAGGCCCATCCAGTCCAGTCAACACACCTGAGCCCAGTCCTCATCAAGCCATGGAAAACCCTCTGGACTCCTCACCCATGTCCTCCAAAGCCATTTCTCAGGGCAGCAAGCCTTGCAAGTGGATTGTTTTATTCCTGTGTATTTATACCGGTGTTTAAATGAGCTGTAAGGTGCAATATTAAGGATGTAGCCTGTATGTTCAAAGCAGAACATAAAATTTGTTGTGTTCACATGGTAGTTTTCAGAAAAAGAAATGAGAGTCATTTCCCACTTGAACACATCAAGAATTCCAAGCACATTTCCTGTGACAGCAGGGGAAACAAAAACCTGGAGCACCTTTCTCCTTATTTTCTTGCTGCTATTTGATGTATTTATTTATTCAGCCCAAACTATGAGGAAAGCTTTCTGCTTGAGGTTATTAGACTATAGAAATTCTGTTAAAAAGTTATCAACATAAATATAAATATATAGATATGTCAAGGTAAAGTGAGTAAATGACGCATCCAGGGAGGCTGTCCTGGTAGTTACTTATGATCAGTATTTAAAAATTACACCAATATTCAAATTTGAACCTGAATTTCCTAAGCTCTCTGAAACCGCATCTTGAAATACCTCTGCTAAATTAGACAGAATCTCTCTCAGGATGAGAGAGAGATTCTCTACCAAGATGGCATTACCTGCCATCTGCTGTGGAAGAGGCAGGTCAGGCATTTTTTGAGTGCTCTCTAGACCTGAGAAATCATGTCTGAAGCTGCCTGCTTGTGCCCAGACAGCTAAAAGCAGACTAGGGGTTACTAATGTGCAACAAAGAAAGAAGATTTTGCAATGAACTGTGACATTTTGTAGCAATGTTCAAGACATTAATAGAGAGAAAGGATGAAAGGTGTTCTAGAAATATTTGTTTTGTGTGTGTGTGTGGGGGGGGGTTGTTTTGGGTTTTTTGGAGTTTTTTTTCTGGGCAGAAAGAGATGAAATTATTTCATTTTGCCTACAAATCTTTCCCGGGCTACAGCTTGAGTCTTTTTTTGACCCTCTGCTGGTCCATTCTTCATGACACCTTTCCAAGTAATCTAGACCAAATATTCCACACTGAGTACCTGCACAGATGGAACACAAATCTGGAACAGCCCTGAAGCTGTGAAAGGGAGACAGGTCTCCATTCCCTCTCCTGTTCAGCTGGAAGTGCATTGCATTTTGGGGGAGAGGGGGAGAAGGCTTGAAAGTGGAAAGCAAAATAAAGTAATGGAAAATATTTAATGAATTCCAGATGATTCACCAACTGCTTGGCTAGAAATGCAGAGGGGAACTGACAGACAGAGAAGGAAATGCAAATTAGGTAAGCAATAAAGCAGGAGAGCTGCACAGCCCCAAATTCTCTTCAGATTTCTCAGAAGTCAGTGTTGAGGTTTGGCTTTGAATTGACATAATGGGCACATTTTGCTTGATGTCTTACTAGCAACTGAGCCAAATCACAGTGCACTTTAGTGCTCCAGTGTTCTAATAACTATTTGCTTCAAAGCAGCAGTTCAGATCTCCCTGTGAATTTTGTCAAGTACACATCATATCAAAGGATAAGCATTTGTCAAAGCCTTTATTCAGCCACAAACCAGGGGGAAGGTTTGTTTAAAGAATGTCAAGTTGCACCTGCTGGCTCACACAGGGAGGATGAAAGGCACGACTGGAATGTCTGTCACTGTTGAATCTTTCTTTTTCATTTCTTAAAGTATTTTTAACCGATGTGAAAAGACCTGTTGTATTACAAAAGCAGAATGTTGCCATAAGCTATTCAGAGCCCTTCAAATGAGAAGATAATGGATTTGTGGCTAATAAAGTGGTGCTTGTCTGTGAAGCAAAAGAGTGGAATTAGGCTGGCAAGTTAACAAGACATGCATGCTAAAGCAGCCTGAACTATGGCACAGCCTTTGCTATGTCAGACTTTCAAGATATTGACCCATAAATTTGCAGTAAATGTGAGATTGTTCTTTTGGCCTCGTGGGCAAAGAGTCAGGACCCACAGCCCTTGTGGGGTTTGGCTTCCCTCTGGATACTATGGGGATGGGGAAGCTTTCTTTCTCTCCTTCAGCTTCCCCCAGAGTGATTTCCCCAGCACAGGGAGCTGGGACAAGGGCAGGCTGGGGAGCACAGCTCTGGGGTAGAGCATGGCTGAGACCTGCCCTTCACACAAATAAATCCAAAGGCACGCATCATAAAACAATCATAAAACAATCTACAACGTCAGATGTCCACGCCCTCTTATCTTGTAATATAAGTTAAGAGCATGTGCACAGAATGAAACAGATTTGTTTCTTTTTTTCCTACGAAACAATAGTTTCTAGAAGGAAAAAAAGGAGAGGGAGACAACACATAGCTACATAAGGGTAGATTCATGTTACCCTGAGTGTACTGCACAGCCTCAGCCTTTCTGTGCCTCTTTCCATGCTGCTGGCCAGGGAGAACCTCACCTCTGTTCCTGGAGCAGGGCTTTGGCAGGGTGAACTCTAAAAAGAATGAGGTGCTGAGATCCTTTTGCAGCTGAGCTCAGCTCCACAGCAAGGAGTCACATGAAGAAGGATTGCCTACGGTGGGATGCAGACACTAGGCCCATTTAATAAACCTCAGCTACTATCACAAGAGCACATGGACTGTCAGGGAGGAGAAAACAGGGCTGCCTTTGCTGCAGTCCCACAACACTTCCTCCCCTTCTCTGCACAGCAAGGGATTACAGAGTGGAAAGTGACATTAGGCAGCACAACTCCAACCAGCCAGCCTGAGAATGAGGGACTCAGAAAACCAATTAGAGAGGCTTCTCTGGTTTTTGTCATCCACGTTATTAACAACTGCCCTCAAAATTGTTTCCCAGGCTTTGCCTTTTGCTGCTCTGAAGTTCATTTTTAAGTTACTGCCTCTTTTCATCTACACACTACGTTAGGAAAGTGCAAGTTGCTCCTGATCTGCAAACAACTACTTAAAAGCTGCTGATTACTTCAGAGGTTACCTGGCTTTCATTTTTAGGAGAATCTTCCTAGATGTGTCTCCTAAGTCCAGCTGGCTGTAAGGAAAACAAGTTACCAAATCAGATAAGGAGTTGGGTATTTTTGCTTTTCAGGTGTTAAAGCAGACTGCTTTGAGCAGCCCTCAGAGACCGGCTGTGCCCTGGAGAGAGTTTATCTTTCCTAAAACCTCAGCAGAGAAGATAGGTAACACAGAGCTACTGTTGGCAACACAGGGAGCATTTCTCTGTTAAGGTAGGAGCCCTAATTAGAACTTGGCTCGAGTCGAGCCCTTGGATCAGGTACAGCAAAACTCTGCCACATCCCGAGTCCAGACACAATGTTTAGACATGATCCAATTCCCAGTTCAGCCTGGTATTGTGCTCACTTGGAAGGGGATGGGACTCATCTCTAATTCGAGCCAGCCTGGTCGGAGGCTGTCCAAAGTTGCCATCTGCTGCCTGCTCTGTGGCCCGATGGGAAGAGTTTGCTGTTCTGCCTTGCTCCTCCAGAAGGAGGCTGGAAGTACCAGCAGTTTCTGCAACCAGTAAAAAAAACCCTAAAATAAAAATCCCAAACCAAGCACTTATACCTACATCTAGTTTATTTAGAATTTTTTTTTAACTTTTTCAGATTTATGAACAGGCTAAAAGTAGATCACTCACATCTCCAAATCTTGGCCCCTCGAACACCTTCCCAACATGTTTACATTTCTAATCATACATGGAAAACATTACAGGATTCTCTCAGGAATTACTCGTTTCATTCATCCACATCCCCTTCAGCTTTGAAAAAAGAAACATTACTGCTAAGAACTGGACTGGAGGACTGTGTTCATGAATTTTCTTAGCTAAAAGGGCTGTAGACCTTCACAGGGTGGACAGTTCTTGCCTATTGCCTAGAACTCAGCACAGCATCCTGTGCAACAGCTTCTGCAAGGCATCATCTTCCCCAGGCTTCCTCTACAGGATGAAAAATGATTTTCCATCATCACAGCCCTAGAAACGCATGTCCAGAGGTACCAGGCTCAAGGGAACAGGATAGAGGTTCTTAAAAGTTATTTGTGGGAGAAAGGAAGGATGATAAAGGTGGAAGGAGAAGAGAGGAATTCAGAAACAGCAAAATATACCAGAACCTATGTGGCTCTTCCTGCCCTGCTGTTTCTGGATGCAAAGCAAGAAACTGAAATAAAATTCCCCTGAAGCTGATTTTTTTTTCCAATTTTGATTTTTTTTCTTTTAAAGAAAGTTTAACTATGTATTTTTTTTCTGTTTCTGATGAACTAAAGATGTTTTCACTAAGTCCCTTTGATAGCAAATGCTATTCATAAAGTTTTCTGTCTGTAACCTAAAATTTCTCTGGTTTTAAGGCTTAAGAACACATTGTGAGCTTCAGCCAAGGCTTATCCCATGACTAAATCATGTTAAGTTTCCTTTGCTGTATGGTTTGTTTTAAGCTGAGTATTTGTTCAGTGCTTTTAGCATCCTCCAGACAGTTCCATCTAGCTGTGCCAGGGGTACAGGGAACCTAAAGGCAATAAAAGTTCATAATATAGTAGTAAATTTAAATAGATAGAAAGAAGATTTATTAGCATCCTCATCAGAAGAATAGATACAATCCTAAATTATTTGACTTGGAAGGGACTTTAAAGATATAGTTCCAACCCCACTATCACAGGCAGGGACAGCATCCTCTTGCCCAGGTTGCCCCAAGCTGAATCCAGTCTGGTCTTGAATGCTTCCAGGGATGGGACATCCACAGCTGCTGTTCCAGAGCCTCAACACCCTCACAGTAAAGAATTCCTTCCTATTAATTAATCTGCATTGATGGGATGGGAAATCTGCACTGATTTTCTCGATGGGAAAAGACAAGCTCTTTCTGGCTTGCTTATCTCTAGTCTCTAAGCTTGCCATCATAGTAGCTGAATACATTACTTGAACTTTTGGGTATTTTTGTGCCTTTTGGGGAAAACTGCCCCCACCAGTTTTGGTCTTTTATCCATTGACAACACTTTAAGCAATTGTGTCTCCTATCCCAACAGTTGTGCAGGCTTTTTCTAAAGAGGGATATTTCCAGCTCTAGCATCCCAGAACAGCACATCTCAAGTCCTGACATAGTTTAAAAGTCAGCAAACTGTGCCACTGGATCTGAAATCCATGAGCCAGCTTCTTTAGCAAACAAAATTCCCATGGAAAATGTCTCATTCCTGTGACACCTTCCCAAGTCATTCCCAGCTTGTGTAAATTACTCCATACTTAATATCTTTTAAAAACACTCTATCTTCTTTCTTCTATCCATTTCTGGACTTGAGTCCTACAAGGCTCACTTAGTTTTGTGGATGAGTTAGGGAACTAGATATAATATCATGGTGTTCCAGCATTTTTTTAACATTTTTCAA
>WAAG01092319.1:2287-17510 GCA_013390105.1 Tichodroma muraria
AAGGAAGTGACAAAGTCCTGATGTATTCCTCTGCAGGAACACTGAGGCCTGAAACTTTGTGTTAATTTAAAAAATGTTGCTCTTTAGTTATAGTTTATTGCTGTAATCCATGCAAAATACTAATTTTTAAGAAAATAACTCACTGAAGTGAAAGTTCCAGTATCTCTGAAGAAACTGCAAGGAGTATCCATTATGAAAAATAGGAAAAATTTCTAGTATAAAGAAGTAATAGATGTAGTACCTTTGGATCATCCTGTATATTTATATACCTGTCCTCCCATAGTCATTTCACTACCCTTGTTCTTCTCTGAATAGGCTGGTGTAATTCCAGAAGGTTCAATCATCCCAGACTCTTCTGCATGCCAGTGACACTGCTTCTCTTCAAACCACAGTGGAGGTACCTGCTCTTCTGCCTGTCAGGAATACTCCCACAAACACTGAAAGCACACCTAATAGACATTCAGAATAGTAAAGTACAAAATTATATGCAACACCATTGTTTTCTTTTCATAATAATTTTCATAATCTCTCATTGTCATCCTCTAAACGTACTCTAAATCTAGTACAACCTTCCATGCTTTTATCATACCCAGTAAAACTACTGACACTTGTTCTTAGTCTTGTCTGTAAGTCAGGATTGAATACTCAGAGTACCTCCTCTCAACCTTTCAGTCCAAGAATCTATGATACATGTGGAAAAATATCCTATTGAAATATATGTATATTATTGAAATATATGTATATTTATATTTCTGAAGTTAAAACTTCAGAAGTAATCCTTAATCTTGTTTGAAGAGGTAGTCTGCTGCAACTGAGCTTCCACAGCACAGTCCCCATGTTTCTCCAAACTCCTCTTATGAATGACATGATCTGTGGTTACTTTGAAACGCATTTGTAACTTGGACAGATAAAAATCAAATTCAAGGCATATTATGTCTTTATTTTGCATGCATAATTTCTTTGACCCAATCACATACTGCACTGCAATTAAACCAGACAGCCATACAGTTATATGTCCCTTTGAGTTAAAACATCTGAATGGTTCTTAAATTCTCCTCATTAATCAGAAAAACAGGTTAAGCACCTTGCACATCTCACAGTATTTCATACCATGGCACATACATCCATTCTCGAGTTGTCAGTATTAGGCACTTAGGTTTGAAGTTAGAGGTGTCAAATATGCACTCAGGTCTCTGCTTTGCCTTTAACTTTATTTGAGTCATGTGACCATTTCTGTGTCCCCCTTTCCACTAGGAAATAGATTTTCATTGTCTGAACTTGTTCCACATTTTCAGGCATTCAATGGAATAATCATTTTCTGCATCTGTTTCCTCAGTTATGTTGTCCCCCCATGCATCATTATTAAAGCTTTGTGCAGAGAATTTTCTGAACTCATCCTAAATTTGTGAATAGTTTTGGTCATATATAGTTTTACTCTTCAGACAATTGATTTTTTTATGTAGAATATTACCATTCCTCTAATTAAAACACTACCCCACCTCCAGTTTTATAAGACCTACCTTCTGTGATGTTTTGTACCAAAATATTTCTAGAAGGTAAGTTTGAGGAGTAATTGTCCCAGATGTCAGCATGAAAGCAGTTCTTGAAGCCTTAAGAAGTTCTTTGACAACTCCAGATGAAAGATGTAGGGAAGACCTAAGGGAATTCTCTGTATTTCTGGCAATGTATTTAATTTGCTGAAGGATTTAACTTCTGCATCCTCTAAGTTTCTTCAGAAAGTGCAAGCATTTCCTTTCATTCTTCTCTGTAAACTCATAAGAATAAAAACTACAGGAACTCCCTTTCTTATGCCTAATTATTATGCTCATTCTTCTGAATTTTTACAGGATAACACTCATTGTTTTGCAGCTTCATGTCCTTTCTGATTTTTTTATCTAAATAATGTATTTGTGGCACACGGTATAAATAGGAGTAATTATGGTTGAAAAAAGGGTCTGTAAACTGGAGACTTTTTTAACACATGTAGGCATATTTGGAAAAATTCCCATTAACATTATGTCTGTGAAGAAAAAAACAGAGAAGGGACAGGAAATTTTAATCCTTTTTGTTTAATACAGGAATATTTTGGAGAATATTTCCCTTATAACCAAACAAGAAAAAATGACAAGAAAATGAAAAAAATTTCTTTCACGTCCCCTCAGGGTTTCTCAGCCTGTTTACTTCCCCTACTATGAGCTTTTTTAGTTTACAAGACTGTGGTCCATCCAGAGAGATACAGCTTTATAAAAGACCCTGTCAAAGAGCAAGAGCATGAAGCATTGAAACAACTGTTCCTTGGCCCTTGGCCACATTTTGGAGTATGTTTATCATCCCAGCCCTGTATAAGATCTCTGGGTACTGCTGAAGTCAAAACAGTTTTAAATGAAAATGAACATGTTCAGGTTGTAGCAGCCAGCAGTCCTGGACATTTGATGGAGTTGAAATGGTAAATTTTGATTGTTTTGAGATGACCAACATCTTGAGAAGTAAAATTCCAATAGTGCTGTGTACTTGTTGTGTAAAAAAAAGTAATTATTAGTCTGACATTATTGTGATCATAATCAGAAGGAAAGCTTTTATCTTTCTTGGCCAAGACAGTCAGAGGTGGCTTGATCCCGTTTGATGTGTGCTGATAATTACTCATTTCACCAGAATTGAATCTGCTAAGGTGTTTCACATAGGTGTGTAGCCATTAAATTTTTTAAAACAAGATGCTGCCTGAAATGTATTTTCATGTATTCCCCTCTCAGTCATATCTACTGAAAACAAATATCACAATTTCAAGATCAGCCCAATTTTAAATATATTTCTACACATCCAAAGAAATAACAACTTAATTCTTGTCCCATCTTCTTTAATATGCTCCAAAAGTAGTCCATCTTTGAATGCCCTGGCTGTGAAGTGGGTATATCCTGGTTGGTGTGCATTGACTAAAACATGTGCATGTCTGAACCTTGAGGCAAGATGTACATCTGTTGAATATGAAAAAGAAGTCTATTTACCAGGCATGCACTTTGTTTCAGCCTGTTTTCTATGTTGGAGTTGCACAGTCTTCTGTCACAACTGAGGTTGTTTTCCATTCTAAAAATAAACAATTCTCATGTCTTCCATATAACACAAGTGGGAGCTGTTAGCCTTTTCAGCATCTACTGGGTATGGTTTGCAGAGGTCCTGTCCAGAACCCAGCTTCGTCATGGCGAAGGTTGCACATGGTACCCCTCACTGTGCTACCCCTCACTGGAGAAATTACAGCCCAGCTTGTGTTTTATTAGGGAAAAAGAAAAGCCCTCTGCTGCTTGCCTGCCCTGCTTCATGTTTTCTAAAAAGTAGCGGGTGTTGCTCTGCCAGCAATAGCTGCACTGCTGAATCACTGGGAGTCATCCAAGCAGAGGAGAGACAGGAACGAGATTCCTCAGCTGCAAAGGAGAGCAACTTACAAAAGATGTTGCCCAAAACATCCAGAACTGGGTTACCTCCTTCCTGCTTCATGAGGTGCCATCCTTGATTAGTCCTCTCTTTGCTAATCGCTAGGGTTGGCAATGTCTTCCTTTTAAACAAACTTTTTGTTAAGCTTCCATAAATTCTTCTTTATTTAGCCTGAAAAAAAAAGACAACCTACCCTACTCCTGCAATGGAAACTGCTGAAGTGAAGGGCCTGTTACCCACCAGAAATAACTAGCTGAGTGAAACATCTTTTCAGCACCTGACTGCAAAGCAGGTTCAAATGGAAAGGTCATGTGAGCATAAACAGCCCTTTGTACCCTGGAAGCAAGGACTCCCAGAAGCCCACAGCAGGTGCCTCTCCTCCCTACACACATAGGATCTCAGGAAGGCTAATGAGTCCCTGCTGCTTCCCAGGGCTGGCCATTAGCAGAGCTGGTGGCTGGCAAAGCCCTGCCGCAGCTTGGCTCCATTCCTCCTGGGTTCTGCTCCTGCCCGGGGAGAGGGGTGGCTCACAGCAAGCCCTTCACGGCACCGGGCGATGCCCGTACGGGATTGGGAGAGCAGCGTATTCAGGCTCCATAGTGACTGAGGGGAGCCTGGGCGGCTTCAAATGTCTTCTGAGGTACCCCAAACACAAGTCTGCCTGAGGAGATCCTGTTCACAGAGTCTGAGTTAAACTCATGCCTGTGGGACTAGGATGGAGAAGCTGAAAATAGACTTATGAAAGGAAATGCATTTAAATCTAGCAATAGATATCCCTTGTCTGAAACTTCCCCGTCTTTGCCCCAGTCTTAGTAGCAATGAATCTGTTACACTCACGTACCTCAAACTGCTGTAAGATTTTGTAACACCTTATAAATATGTGTTCTCAAATCTCGGAGGGCTGCATAAAAAATGCTTGGTTTTGAGACATACTTTTTTTTGAGACATATATTTGATAAATTATTGATTAATTAGTTTCCCCATCACATTCAGAACTGTATTTGTTTATATCACCACAGCTCAGTATGAAAAAGTTATTATTCTGATTCCTCAAATCTGTTTCAACAGAGTCACTTCATCAGCTTTTGTCTTTTTTCTTTTTTTTTTTTTTTTCCCCTAAGCTCATTAGCTCATTCTACTACCTCAAACAAAATATAGTCAGAAGGATGAGAATTGCAGACAGAACTGTGCAAGCCCTGGGTTCTTTAGGGGACTCTTCTGAGGTTACTGGCAGACCACATGAATTCCACAACCAAAGGTTTTAGAAGGACCCCAAATTAGAGCTGTTCTCCACAGAAAGGTGAAAAAAAACTGATCAGCCATAAACTGAAAAACCCCCTCAATGGTCATCCTTTTCCTTAAGATATAAGCCAAGGACTGGCCAACCTTCCTCTTGGAGCATGAGCTTATGCCCTGGATCAGCAGCCAGCCTGGGAGAGCATTACTGACTCCCTTCCACTCCCTCCAAATACTCTGTATTTTGTTTATTCAAGAAAAGGAGACAGATGACTCCGATGTGGCTAAGATCCTCATAAATTCAGAGACCTCTTGGTCCAAAGAATTAAATGTGGATTTTCTTTCTGTGGGTGAACCCTGGAAACAATAACAATACCCAGGACAAACAAAACAGATTTTAGCACCTTTAATTATGTTTTTCTCACCCTTCTGAATTACCAGGCAAAGAAGAGCTCTTCATATGCATGATTAATGTGATAATTTAACAAGTGATCTATAGCAAAGGCACAGCAAGTAAAGTGGAGGCTTAGTTTGTTGGTAAGCAAGCATCCATCTACCTACCAATAAACAACACACCCTGATCTACTGGGAGATGGCCTGATATGGACACTGCTCTGACCTGATCTTTTAAAATATTTATATATGTACTGTAGTCCCTTATGGACCTCTGCAATAGTCAATTGGAAGCACTAGTCCTTCTGCTGCTCTTTCACTGTGGTAAATATTTAATCACAGAGGGAAGTGTGCCTTTGCAAGAGAAAGTATCAGTCACGGACTCTTAAAAACAGCACAAAGGGCACTATTACCTAGAAGTATTTTATTCTGTAGTGTAGGAGTCAAGAAAGGTCCATCTAATTATTTCTACAGTGAAATAGCAGTCTCTCAATGTGAATTTGATATTTATTTCCTCTTCTCTGGAAAAAAAAAAAAGAAAAATAAATTGAATACAGAATTATATCCTTTTCTGGATCATTTATTACAAGATTTTGTTGGAGAATGCATGGTGTTTGATTAAGAGGCCAGTAGTATTTAATTTAGTTTCTAAAACTGAGGTGCAGGCAGTACAGGTTCTGGGACTACCAAAAAAATCTCATGCCAGGTCATGCTTATACTGCCATCTAAAGTCTCCTCTGTCAGGACAGAGCTTTTAGTAAGTCTTCAGGAAGTATGTGCGTGTGTTTGACATAATTCAAAATCTGGTATAATTGACTCAGGTGATAAAAAATTAATGGCAGAAAGACATCTATTTTTATGAGTTTGACAAATTTGCAGTAATTCTTGAAAGATTGTTAGGATAGTTAGGATCCATGCAAAAATCAATTGTTATCAGAAAGGAGGATAGATAGATGCAACTTGGTATATATGGCAAATAAAGTGATGATCTGAGCAGCTTTAAGGAGTCATAACTCGCAGAACAAATGAAAAGTAACAGGATAAGAAAAATGGAGCATAATGTGATTATTGTGAACTCTGAAAAAGTTTAGTGGGTCATAATATACTCTTTCTGCTTTGAGTCTGTTCTGCTAGAGATCTGGATTGATACACAAATTTAACTCAATGTTTTGCAGACAAATATTACCTAGAATGTAAAAAATGAAATTAAAAAGTTTTTGTTTGAGTATTAGTACTTTGGTTTGGGTTTTTTTTCTAGCTGGGATGCTTACTTGGAATACAAAGTTAGGTAAGACAATGAAAGGGTACTAATATAAATCACTGCTTCTTTTGATACTGAATTATATTGCAATTCATTAGTCAGAAACTATCTCAAAATATATTCTCTAGTTTAAATTTTCAAACTGTGGCTTCCATTGGAGTTGATGACATAAGTTTTTCTTAATTATACTGGAATAAATCAAAAGTAATAATGCAGCAATCTGTGGAATTGCTCTGGGTATGCAACAACTTAATTGGAAACAGAATCTGAATCACTAATTCAATGGTTTGGGGTTTGTTTTTCCTTTACTGCTTTGTGTGTGTGTATGTGTTGCACTACATTAATTTTATACGAGGAATATTCTAGAAATACAAACTCACCTATAACTATTACTTTTTATTTTGCCTGACAGACATCTGTATTTGTTGCAATTTAGATCATTTAGGTAAAACTAATTTCTGGGAAAGTTACACTAGGGATAAAGCAATTTCAAGATGATATTACAGTAAAAATGATGTAAAGGTTTTTGATTTATCTAAGGGCATCTTTTTTAAAAAATATATTTGCTCGTGAAGTAAATCTGGATCCTAAAGCAAAGACTGAGGAGAAGGCAACACATAAGGATTCTAAAAAGGCATTGACGGAGAGAACAGCAGACATAAAAATGTCAGCATGGTAGGGTTTTTTTCAATAGAACAAGTTTCTAGAAAACATACAGGAGCTGAAGTTCAGGTAAATCCATGCTCACAAGTTAATATTCCTCAAGTAGTAAAACTGCCAATACCACACACAGTCTTTCCTTTTATTTAAATCAGTGTTTTGCAGTTGGTTTGTAATGAAAACCTAATCAAAAAAAGCAGCTCCATAGAGAGGAGATTGATGAATAAGGGATAGACCACACACAGGCACATACAATTTCCATTTTCTGGTACTGGTGAGATGCAGTTTGTGGTCTTCACTGACAAAAGACTGAAGTTTCAGTTAATTTGTTATATGCTTAAAGCATTGGACCAAATGAATTGGGAAGATTGTTATCAGACATCTGGCAAGGAGTCTGCATTGTAATTTGGGCATGTATATTATTTTGATGTTTCAGATTTGTCACTTCCACTACTGACTATCAAAGCATATGAAATCTGACAGATGCAGGTCAACAGCTGAGTGTCCACATAAACAGCTTTCTTCCCTAGTTCGAAGACGGAATTCCATTTCTGTTCTCTGTGGCTGTCATCCAGGAAATGAGAAACTAAAATAAAAATTTTGCCATGAGAAATTTGTTTTTACAAAATTGTGCATTTTCCTGGGGAAAAAAAATCATGTCAGTTGAAAATTTCTGACTCCAGACAGGTCAGATACATATTCCTATGAATGTATCTTTCATGATTGCCTGAAAAGCCTTCTTCACCAATATTTTTCTATGGGTTGTATCCAGCTGCCAATCCCATGCTTGGTGGGGTGAGACTCTTAGAATTTGTTGCAAGTCACAGACAGCCTGATTAGGCTGATGATGAGGTCTGGGGCCTGGGCCGTATTAACACAGTTTATTCTTATCATGTTCTGTATGCCAAGGCAGCATCCAAAAAGCAAGGCATTTTGGATCTTTCTTTGCCAATGTAATAAACAAATACTTATAAACCAAAGATTTTAAAGTGATTCCAATGTCCATAGACAAAAATTTGCATTTGACCATCTGACAAAACTGTTTTCAATATACCAGATTAAGTCCCATGAACCATAAGACTATACACCTTAAGTCTGAGATATCATCAGAGTAGACAATTAAGGAATCCTAAGATTCTCCAGGGCTGATGCTGTGAGTTCAGAGTCCATGTGGGACAGACACATAATCCTGACAAATCAGACTATACCAGAAAATATCTTAGTTAGGACACTTCCCTTCAAAAAGCTTGTATAGTTATGACAGAGGGGGACCTGCTCCACGAGCCTAGATGTGGACATCAGACACCTCACAGACTGTGTGCACTTCCAGATACCCCTCCAGCCTGTCATTGTAAGGTTGGTTGTCTTACATATGCTCCCCTTAAGAAATACTACATTCTCCATGCACAGCACTTGATAGTTACTTGTAATCTCAAGTGTCACCCTGATATGCCTAGGATTAAAAAGACAGCCACAGTAGAATCATCTCTCTCAGATATGACCAGAGCAGAGATTCCTGGGTGTGTGTCTTCACACACAGACACCAAAATGCTGACTGATTTTTAGGATGAAGATGTCACTTGGGAATTTTCCTCACAATGATCTTTCAG
Source organism: Tichodroma muraria (assembly GCA_013390105.1). Classification (NCBI taxonomy): domain Eukaryota; kingdom Metazoa; phylum Chordata; class Aves; order Passeriformes; family Sittidae; genus Tichodroma; species Tichodroma muraria. Next base: position 10,874 of record WAAG01092319.1, read on the forward strand.
TGATAAAACTGGTCGAGGAAGCCAAATGGAAACACACTGCCAGGGTAGGGTCAAGAGCACTGAGCAAACTCTGAGCTCACACTATCCCTAGGTGGTGGTTGGAGCCACTAAAGGCACATCCCATCAAAACCCCCACACAGATCACTTCCCAGATGTGTTAAGCTTATCCGCATCATCCAGAAGTCCTTATATATATATATCCCCTCCTAAAGGAGTCATTTCATATCTGAAAATCCCCTTGGACCTATCACCCTTAACAATAAAAAAACACATTAAAAAGTGAGATCAAAAGCCATAATCAATCTATAATTATAATGTAAAAAGCCAAGAAGTTGTTAAAATGGAAGGTACCTTTTTTTTCCTTTTTTTTAACATGACAGCCTAATAACAATGGACCAGCACTGTTAGTTTGAAGGGCTGTCCCAGCTCAGAATAAGAAAGTAAATCTTTGTGCACTTTTTAATATTAATGAAACAATTAAGCAGTTCTCTCTCAAAAGAGAGAACATTTTCTCTCATAATCTCTCTGTGTACTTTAGCCAAACTGTGCCATCACACATTCGAAAATCATTGGCCAAGGCATAAAACCAAATCGTTGGGTTTCTGGTACCTGTGATTAAATATGCTTATTCAGTCTAGTTTCAGATATTTCAAAAATGCGTATGGGGAATGGTATTCTGAAAAGGAGGCATCTTTCTTGCAGGTGTGTGGAAGTTTTGAAGTCCTTGGTTGAAACCTGAGGAAAGAACTTATTTTTTTGATGATTTCTCTGAGGAACAAAGCATTGACTCATTCATTTTAGTTCAATCATTAAGAAATGATGATATAAGAGTAAGGTTTCATCTCTTAGACAAAGATCCTTTTTCAGACAGTCTATTAATTGAAAATGTGCTAAGTATTACTTTCTGTTATCAATGTATTGTTTTAATGTAGTATTATATTAGAATGACTACAAAATAGTAATACATAAGATACTTCAATACAGTAATATATACATATATATATTATATATATGTATATAAATAGTTACATAAAATAGAAAAAAATCAAATTAATCCTTTTTTAGAAAATTGCAGTGACAGGTAACAGACACCTTCTCAAGAACTGAAATTAAGGTGGCTTCAGGTGACAGATGAATCTTTAGAAGAACTTTGTTTTTGTGGGTAGTTGTCAAATAGTGTTTTACAGCAGTGAAAGCAACCTGTGTGCAGCTCCTTAAGTTGTTGTGAAATCCCCAGCACATATCCTACCTATTTTTAGCTGAAATTTTCAGCTACAAGAAGGAGTAGAAGGGGAAAGGAGAAAGAATATGACAGCTGTTAATAAGTAGTCTGCACAGCCATGAAATTAGGAGTCAGATTAGAAGACAGAAGGAGAGGAAATTAGAACTGTGAAAGGAAGAGAAAAGCAGAAAGAAATGCCATCTGAAGACTGAGAGGCAGACTGAAAAAAAAAAAAGTTTCACAACAAAGATAGTAGATCTTAATTGCGGTCAAATAAATCAATGAAAAGAACCAGGGGCTGCCACCTTCCTGTCAGAGGTTGATGTGGAGGCCGACCAAAGCCTCAGCACAAGGGTGGCTGCTCGTGGCATGTGTGCAGTGCACACAGTCTCTGCAAAGTCACCAACATGCGCCACGTCCCCGCCAGCAGCCTGCTAAATTCATGCAGTGCAGCAGTGGCAGCTGCCCTTAGCAGTTCTCTTCCTTTGAAGAGACGGGTCACTAAATCCTAGAGGAATTATTTTAACTTTAATCATTATTGGAAGCTAGCAAAAAAATCAGCGAGTTCAATTTTTTTCCCAGATGTCTGAATCAATACTTTTGCCTACTTGCTCACCTATCATCAAGTAGATACATTTAAAAAAAAACCCAGACATTAGTGTGGTATTGTTGAGCCCTTTCCAAAGTCAATGAAGTTTATTGGACAAAGAAGATCTTAGGGAACACAGAGAGGGACAGAAACACAGGTTGTATTTAGGCAAAAGGCTTTGTTTGGTCATTTTAATTTCTTGACTGTATTTGATTCAATATCCTATTTGACAGAATGCTTCCAAGCTCTGCACACTCAAAATGGGACTTGCCTATTTTTTGGTTAATTTGGGGGATAAATTGTCAAATATTCTCAGTTCCTTATTACTGTTTGCTTCTGCTGCTACCAGAAATCTTACAGCCAAGTAAATCAAAGTATCCAGATGGAGGAGAAAAACAATTCACTCAAGAAATGGATTTCAGCTTCAGTTTTCCCAAGAAGTTTTTATAAACACTAAGGCACAGAATGCTTACGAAAAATGTCTCGTCAGTGTCCTTTTGAATGTGCTACGCATATGGAGCATATACAAAAACATTAGAAAGGAGATGAAGTTCCTGTAGATATTCCATGTCATTTGGGCATTTGGAAGCCATGCATGCCCCAACTTCAGAATATATTCAGCAATACCTATAAGCCTAAAAAGTATCCACTAAAAGAAAGGCTTCTATCTGCCATATATGGAAGGAAAGCACATTGAGTGGAATATGTTTGGTCTGGGAAATCTGGTTCTGTCCATAAAGCAGAGCTCTCCTTACACATTAATAGCAAGATGAACCTAATGTTCATTGCCTCATGTGGTTTTGTGTGTCCCAGGAATACTACTACTACAGTCTACAACTACAAGGCTCCATCTGGCTGCTCAATTAGAGCCCAATGTGACAACTGATTGTTATGCAAAAGCAATTGATTAGATTTTTATGTCCCTCAACAAGCTGACTCAATTACAATGAGTATAATTTTTCTTTTATTTTCTTTTTTTATTTTCTTTTTGATTCATAGCTTATAGTTTATTTTATTGTTTTCCAGTTCTGGCATTGAAGTCTGTGGACTATCAAATGCCCTTGCCAAGAGGAAGCTACATGACTCTGGGAGCTTGATGTGCTGTGAAGGACTTCTGGGAGGCTTGGCAACAGCTTTGCCAAAGCACAGTTGATAATGCAGCATTCAGACAGTTTTTGAGTAGTCTTGCTAACCACCTCTCCAAAACAATTGGGAAATGAGCATTAAAAAGGAATTTGAGTTACTAACTGTTCATCTGTTCAGATCTTCTAAGCTGGTGTGTTCTTCCATTTTTAAAGCTCTGCTTCTGAGACAGGGTGAGCCAAAACAATCCTTGGCAGTACTGGTCTTGCCCATTTTGCACAGACCAAAAATAAGGTCAAGGGGAAAGAGGCTAGCAGGAGCTGTGAACTTAGCAGATATATCATACTCTTCTTCTGGAAGAATTGTTTTCCAGCAAAGTTCTTCACATTTCTATTGATGGCCTGAGAAGAGAATTAGGGCCTCAGAGATGTATTTTTTTTCCCAGCATTATACTGATGAGCTGAAGGACACATAAAGCTCCTTCTCTCCTGCATATCCTGTACCTGAGGATGACATCCTTGTGTTTACAGAGATTTGAGACCTCTATCCTTATTTTCCCAATGTCCAGGCCAAATGTATGTACGAAAACTTCATCAAAGTGCACTTAATCTTCTCAGGCCATTAAAACACCTCCTAAGTATGGAATGAAAAATCAAAAAGAAACAAAAAAGACTGTATTTACTTGTGACCTGCTAGAGACATTACATTTTTCTTAAAACTGGAAATTTGGCTCAGATCCAAAATTCATCCTGAGTAATTCAAAGGTTTTTCAATTTAAATCCACTAACTGAAAAACAGCAAAGTATTATAGAGTGCTGTTCTCCTTTATGACCTATTCTAATCCTTACAAATGTAGGTCTTCCCTATTTTAAAAGAGTTTATGAAAATAATTTCATGAGGCAGAAATACGGTAACACCATTTCTCCCCACATTGGAAAGCAAATATCTTCCTTTCTTGTAGCTGAATAATGCCATTTGAAGACTTCTTAAGATAAACATCATTTTGGTAACAGTCTTATGTGCATGATGTACACACAATCCAACAGCAGAAGGAATAACTTCCAGCACACTGAGTCTGTGACATAACCCTCTGCTGCTTCCTCACTTGCTGCTCTGCGTAAGTCAAGGGTTCTATACATCAGCCATTGCCACAGGGAAAAGGTGGGAAGATAGTTGGTTCTCCCCACTCTGAAGTTCATTTTTATTGCTCTAGATTTTGCTTTTGAATTCCTCCCCTTATTAGAATTTCCTAATTATGATTTCATCAATTTAAATAAATGTTTTCGTTAGGTTGTGAATTTATTTTTTTCCTTCAAGGGAAATCAAAAGCAGAGGACCTGAACTCAGAGGTAATTTTGTGGGAGACTAGACCCCACTCAAAATTTACCTCTTCCCTTGAGGTAAATTTTGAATTTAGCTCATGATGAGCTAAATGAATGAGAATTACATAACCAGGACATCATAGTGGGAATCACAGCATTTGGAAGTTTTATACAGACAAACTGACCCTAACCTGAGCTAAAAGCCAGAAAATTCTTAAAAAGTCATCTCTCTAAAGAGCTTAGCTCTCTGAAATTCTTTGAAAGCACATCATTCTTACAACAGATTGGAATAACTACTGTTTTATGCCTGCCTTAGGCAGTAGCACGAAGATGCTAAATACCAGTACATTCTGATTCTAATAAAGCAGTTTCTTGCTGTTGTGGTGAGGCTGGTGTATCAAGCCAGAAGTCTATCCTGCCCAGGCAGTGTTATTAAACTTGCTCCACTGGGAAGGACTCCCAAAGGTTTCAGTGTAAGATGAAATTATTTAAGCTGTGCCCTTTTTTTTTTGGCAAGTAACCTTTAATTCTGAGTCACACCACCAGGCCTTATTAGCAACATCAGTCTTGCTGACCCATACCCCCTCAACATCTCCCAGCTGAAGGAGTTATGAGCTGGCTTCCTTACTTCTGAGGTCCCCAGAGCTTTAAAGAAGATCTAAACAAACTAGGTTAAAAAGAACAAAAACAAAAAAAACCCAAACAAACAATCANATAACATACTCAGACTGGAGAGCATCAGTCCAGGGGGAATTTCAATGGAAAGTGCCTATAAGGTGAAGATGTGTAACTTATCAGCAATGAAATGGGCTCAGGTCTTGCTTACTTAGGAAAGCTGGCATGGGATTATTGTCATTTGGAAGCGCAAATATCCACTATAGTATATATACCACATCAATGTTCCCAGCAGCAATGCTTTCCAGCTTCAGTTATACTGTCAAAGCACCAAAATTTTATCAAAGGTTGTAGGGGTAACAGTACCAGCATCACAACCTTTTGGAAATAGTAACACCCTACAAAGCTGAGTGTTTTGCTGCAGAACGCAGTTGAAATTTAATTTCTCCACCCTATGAAAAATTGAAATACTTAAGTAATAACATTCAGCAACATCATCTGCCATCTGATAGTGCACAGAAACTGGGCAATTATGTTTCGCCTCGGGTGGCTAATAGGCCCATTTCAAATTTCAGGCATTATCAGATAATAACACTGCCTGCATCTGAGTATGTTATTATAATTATTAACCATAAAGAAAGGAGGGGGGAACTACACACAGGGGGGGAGAAGGATTGGTTTTAATTATTTAATTTTAAAGTTACATAAGGTAAGTTCATTGTTCCCTAAGAGCTAACATTCAGAGACTGAGTGCTGGCACCACTGCAGATTTAACTGTTCAAACAGACTTGTTTTCAAATTCATGAAAACTTATCATTGCTATTCAGAATAAGTAGGTTTTAGAACNAGGAGTTATGAGCTGGCTTCCTTACTTCTGAGGTCCCCAGAGCTTTAAAGAAGATCTAAACAAACTAGGTTAAAAAGAACAAAAACAAAAAAAACCCAAACAAACAATCAAACAAATAAACAANGCGACTTGTCTAAAAACATTACACGTCAATGAAAATGGCAATGACAACAGAAATTCTGAGTAATCATCCACTAAAAGCCAGTTTATTGCTGATATAATGCTAAAACCTTGCAATCAATGTTTTAGATCCATTACTCTATTTTAATTATTTTGCTTGCAAACTCTTCTTAGAATGTGGATATTCATGAACAGTATGATGAAAACAGAATCTAGATGAAATATTGTTCATACGTTCATGCCTGTCAGAATTCAGGGTGGAAAATACATGCATGTTTGGAAAGTGGAGAAATGGATTTTTGGAATAGGGATTCCTAGTCAAAAAGACACTGAAGGCCTGTGTTTTGCTTTTGTGACCTGTGTAAAAATATATATAAAGGCAATATATTGCTATTTTGACAAATTTCACATCTTCCATTTTTGTACCTGTAGCAAAAGCTACATAGTACCAAGGTGAAATACAGCTATAGGCTTTTTAGATTTATAACTGCTTTAGTTTGTGGGAAGAATATTGAATATATACCTTCCTACAGAAAGGAACAGAAAGTTCATTACACATAGCAAATTTAAGAAATAAAATTATATAATGCAGAAATCGGTATTCTTCACATCTCTCGATTTGGATTGATTCTGTGATATTGATATTCAAAGCCTAAGGCTCAGAGACAACATGCAAAGTGCTTTTAATAATTGTTTTATTTTAAAAGTAATTTTCTAGCATTCTGTAGGAAATACTTTAGAAATAGCGAGGTGAATTTCTACTCTTTGGCCAAAACACAAGACAGCATAAAAAAAGCTAACTAATGACTTTAACCCTTTTCATTATTTCATGTGGGACT
>WAAG01092329.1:8866-19723 GCA_013390105.1 Tichodroma muraria
AAAAAAAAAGGCTTTAGCTTTCTTTCTAAAACCTCCTCTGGGATTTCTAGGACTTTAGAGGAAGGACTTAAAATTTGCCTGAGAGAGAACTGTTTTTCTTCTAATGAATTTTGTGTGTAACTGTGTGAATTCAGCTGAGTTTAGGCATCTCTGATAAAAAAAAAACCTGTTGCTACATGCTCCTAGGTGCATTTGTACATATTTACCAGCTTCCATCACTTACATTTCTACCTGTGTATGACTAAACAAGATGTTTTATGTTATGGGAAGTGTCAGGTCTGCATCCAAGTGTCAGAACTGCAATCAGAGATGCTCTCTGGTTCTTGGCATGATCTCAAGCTGGTAGGAACTGAATGAAGTTGGGATGAGAGACTTGGAGAGCAGGGATTAGAAGGGCAAAAATGGGATTGTAGAAAGGATGGATGAGGCAGGGCATGAGGAGAGGACCAGACTGAGTGGGATGGACTGAGGGATCTGTCTAGGGAAGCAGAGTACTCTGTTAAACTAAGCCATTGGCACACACACAGAGACCAAAATGAGGCAATGTCACAAAGCTACTAGCTTTTGGATGACTCAATAAAACCAAAAGAAATCAACAAAAACTAGACTAACACACCATTAATATGACTTACAAGTATATATTGGAGACCCATAATTTAAGTAAAAAACACAGTGAAAGTTGCCTTAATCAAGTGTCTGAATAATGAATAGTCATTATTCACAAGAAAGCGTTTTACCCAAGCCAGCCTGGAGATGAAGCAATGAAAATGAGGAGTAGAAGAGGAGGTTTACAATCCCTGTCTCACCCGTTGCAGAGCTGGGAGGTTTGTAGTGACTAAACAGAGGACTGTGGAATGGGGACAAACGTGTTTCAGATTAAGGTAGCCAAATGATGCCCCAAGACTGTGGGCAATGCTGGGCAAATCCCTTCAACCCAACATTTTGTAATTGTGTCAGAGTGTGTTGCAGCCTGTGCATGATCATCTTGACAGCTCAGAGTCTGGTCTGCTGAAGTGTCAAACATCCACAGCAGCAATTAAAGGCTGTGTGAACTTTGAATTGTTTTAGCACCACCGTAAGGAAACGCCGTAAGTAATCCCTGATCACGGCTCTATCTGCAGTAACACATAGGCCAGCTGCCTCTTGAGACAGTTCTCTGCTTTCTAGAACAAAAATCTATGCCGAAAAGCTGATGACACCTTAAACTCAGCTGCACAAAGGGTAATTTTCTAGAAATAGAAGCATTCGCTTGTTTCGGACTGACAGGATCTGTGCTGCCCACAGCCCAACCACCTAATACTGTTTGTATCAACAGGCAGAAAGCAAATTCCAGTGTCTCTCATGCTCTGTCAGTTTTTCCAACCACTTCTGGCAGTCACTTCTAAGAGCTTTCTGGCTAACCAAACTCTCCCTTCCTATTCTTCTTTATGTTACAGACATAAGGATGAAATGGTTTTTCAGCATCCAAAGACACAGAGGCAGTTCAAAAGGAATTAGCAGAATACTGAAAACCTTCCATTATAAAATTTGGGGGTTCAGTTAATTCGTAAGACTGGCACATTTAAGTCCAGGTGACCCAGTGGAAGAGATGGTTTATGAATTGCAGACCTCCAGGATTTTTCTCTTATGTGAACAGGCAGTACTTGTAGGTGCTCCTGCCCAGGAAATGAATCCTGGCTTCTCTTATACTCCACAAAGCATGATATCATAGTATCATAGAATATCCTGAGTTGGAAGGTATCCATAAAGTTCATTGGGTCCAACTCCTGATATAGAAGACTAAGATTGATTTTATGAATAGACCCAATATTCCCCAAAAGGAATAGGCCCAGACTGGATTTTTTTAAAGCAATTTTAAGATTTACAGTACACATATTGGAGTTTGAAGGGTGACAACAAAGGCTACGAGTCCTTATTGCACACATGATGCAGGGTTGGACTAAAACAGAAAAATAGGATTTAATCTTCTGTTTCTAACTTTTGACTGCATAACTAATCAAGCTCCAGAGTACTTTGAAGGCTCAGTGTGTGCAAACACACGTGCAGACAAGTGATACAGCTTCTAGTCAGTGTTTAAAGAGAAAACTGCACAGAATAATCACCTAGAACCTAAATCAATGGGCAGCAAGACATCTCCTGCTTTCATGTTTGCTGCCAGGGTAGCACATCTGCCACGGGTGCTTTAGTGGTGATTATGGCAGTGGAGCAGCATTCTGGATTGCAGTGGTTATCCTAGACTGTAGCAAATGCCACTTCATTAAAACATGTGGAGATATCTGTGAAACCTCACTGAGCCATCCCCATTTAAATGAACTGATAAATGCAGTTCAGTGAGCTCCTCCACCATCAGTAAATCCTCTCTCCTTCTTCCTTCTTCCCTCCACTTGGAAAAAGAACAAGGATTGTGTCGCATCCTCGAAAGCAGCTCTTACTTGGAGAAGGAAACTTATCTGTCAGCCCTAATTCATTTCATAACGCACTTTCCTTCTTCTTGCTGCCAACACACTGGAAGAACAGAGAAATCTGTGCCTGCTTTCATGGACATCTTCACATTCAAAAGATCACCTCTGCTGATACCCAGCAGGACAACATTCAATGACGTTTGAATCCCCCTACAGCACAAACAGCTTCATTCCAAGCAATTTGGTATAAAGGCAAGAGGATTTTTGTAAGGCTCAAACTTTCCAAAATTTGAACTTTCTCTAAGAAGTGTTTGTCACTGCACACAGACAAGGAAACGTGCCCTCCTACTCACATTTCAACTCTGCCTCGACAGATGCTCCAGGGAGAGTAGAACAGCTGGCAAAAATAAAATTATATATTTCTAACAAAATTATTTATCTATCAAGTGAAACAAGGGTGAAACACCACAGAAGAATGAAAATTGTACATTTATTCCTGACTACTCTAAATCCTATAGCCACACTACAGCACCACTCCTCATGTTATGCTGACATGATTAAGATATACATTTCTCCATGATTATTTTTCCTTTTAATCTAGAGAGAAGAGGAAGTACACATATATACTTATGCTTTAAAATATGTTACATTATAGGATTTTTTTCTCTGAAACATATCAGTCAAGGATCCATTAACATCCAATTCACTGGCAAGTGGCGAAGTTGCTCTGTTGAAGTACCCAGCAACGCCAATTTGTCAGTTCAAAGCAGAAACAGAGTATTTTAGCTTTTACTTACAATAAGCTATGCTGATAGACCTTGTAACAGGGCAGGTAACAGCCAGTCTTTAAATCTGAATTGACATTGATTTACAGAGTTTCATTTCTTTGAATCAAATCTGAGAGAGAGTGAGTTTCAAGCTACTTTATCTCTTGAAATTACAACTACACATTTCTTAAGCACTGAAGAGTTTGCTTTAAAAAAAGAAAAAATAAAATCTCAACTGCCTACAGAGGTAAGATAAAAGGGAAAAGTGATGCTAAAGATATCAAACTAGCAAGTTTTTGTTTATTCACATTTTTTTTAATTCTGCTTTTCCCCTCCATAAATTTTTAAAACCATCTTGATTTGAAATCCTAATAATAAATATGCCATGCAACATTCCTCCTGTCAAATCTCTCTCTTCATGGTATTACTGCAATATTTGTAACTTTTGATCTGGAAACATCAAGTTACATAAGATCATAGTTCTGCTTCTTGCAAAGATGTGATTCTGTCAGAAAATGAACCATTGAAGCGGGAACTCAACAGAACTGGAAATGACTTTCCCAGGGAAAAGATAGTTCTGCTTAAGCATCTCAGCTATTTTAAAGTGCAAGAACTCAATGTTTTATTCTCCTGAGCAGAGAAATGGCAAACTACCAGGTTAAAAATAATCAGAGTAGGCTCTTAATTGGAATCATGTACATGTTGTAGACAGAATGAAATAACATTTTGTTATTATGCACTCGAGGAAACTGATAAAATAAAATAAAATAAAATAAAATAAAATAAAATAAAATAAAATATTCACTTTGTTAAGCAAAAATAACATTTCCCCTTACCAGCATACTATCTGCTCACCAAAACAAAAGGACAGCATCTATTTTAAATGAGTTAAGGAAAATAATGAAGCTACATGGACTTAAAATTGTGGAGTCTTCTCAGCCCAAATCTCACTACTTCCCCAGACCCACCGAAATTAGAGAGATGTCTTTCTTTTCCCATCCATTTAATAAAGTAAAATGGGGGGAGGGGGGACAGTGTTCCCACCACCAACCAAAACCAGATGAGCAGCTTTACCCTCATCTCTCCATATTTTTTCCTGCCCTTTAAAATTAGAGAAGGCAAATTCTCCCCAGAAATGCTTTTCTAAACCAGCACCCCTTGCTAATAGGAAAAGGAAACTATGAAGTTAACTTCTGCATCTCCTTTTGCCTTTTACCCCTTTCCTTGCCACAGAACAACCCAAGAACCTTTTTCCATAGTAATGACCCTCTTTCTTCACCAAAACATGACATTTCTTCTCCAGGTCACACACATAAATAACAGATGAATTGAAAATCACCCCTTGTGAAGATGTGTGCGCATTCACACACGTATGGATGGGAAAGGAGGGTGAGGCACAGAAGCAGAGTCCCTGTAAAGATACAGTGCATCTCAGTGCAGTGGCAGTAATTCCCAATCTTGGTGATTCTTTTTTGAGGGGGGAAAAAGTGAAACAGGCTGTCTGCAAAGCCAGCTCCCCTCCTCCCCTGCCCCAGCTGTGTGTGCAGACCCCCTTCCCAGGATGGTGGGTGCAGAGCAGTGGTCCTGCTCTCAAGGGAAGAGCAGCACAGGCTGTATTTTCAGGTGCCTGGGAAATGCCCGGCCACACGCCGTGACCCCAGACCGGCTGCAAACTAGCACAGAGCCTAATTCTCTTTGGCCGCGCACTGACTTGGGGATTGCATTCTCAAAGGATCATGGCAGCAAAGAATTCTCCTGGCCACAAACCAACCCACTCCAGCAAGGACTGATCCAGCAGCGCGGTAGAGTCTGGGAGCCGGGAATTTTACAAGGAAGGGCAGCTCGCGATGGCCACAAACGAGCAAATTCCTACAGCCCTGTAAGGCAGGCAGCGCCGAGCGAGCTGCTCTGGAGTCTTGCCTCGCTGCAAAACAGCGCAAGAGACGCGTCTTCCTCCCTTTATGCTTCCCCCTCCCCGCACTAAATATATATGTATATATCCATACACACACATACTCCTTGTTTTTTCCACCCAAGCCTATAAAAGTGCTACAGGCAGAGGCACTAAGTGGGAGGCGCCTGGCTCTGAAGAGGCCAATGAAATAAATTAAATACAAATCACTGGCTCAGCCCCAGCCTCCCCCAGCTACCAGGGGAGAGGTTGGGGTTCCCGATGGCCAATCCCCAGCTCCTGCCAGAGCCAGAGTGCGGGTGGCATACGCGGACTGCTGGCACGGTATAGGTGAATGTATATTAAGCCTTGGGTGTTGCCGGCACATATGGTGCACATGTTGGGAGCAGAGCACTTTCCATTGGAGGGGAGGGGCTACCCTACTAGTAGGCAATTTTATTAGGGTCAACGAAGCCGAAAGAAATGGAATTAGGATACGCAGGGAGCTGCCAAGTTCCCCTGCCCAACTCCGGCGCCCCAGAGCAGGGAGCAGCACGCTAACAACTTGCCAGGCTACAGCAGAAGTTTACCTATAAGAAGCACACGGACAACTTCCAACTTCAAAGATTTGTTCTCATTTTCTCATTTATGTCCCTCCCTTCACCTGGGACTTTTGTCAGAGGAAAAAAAAAAAAAAAAGCAACTGTAAATTCAAGGTGAGGCTTCACTGCAAAAAGTTAAGGAGGAAGATAGGGTTGAGGTGGAGAGATTAATTTTTAGCTCGATTCAGAAGTTTGGTGTTTTGCCTTGTTTATTTATTATTTTTTAAATCATAAGAAATTGAACTTTCCTGGGAAAACCATGAGCAAATGTATTCAAGATGCAGAAAGGTCTTGCCTATCTACTCAATGAGCACTAAGTCATTTCGGTTTTGGCTGCATGAAAAATGTTTTTCAGAGTACGTATCCTATAAAACAAGGCAGTGACATAAATATGTTTTTTTGGTTGGGTTTTTTTGGTTTTGGTGGGGTTTTTGTTTGTTTGTTTGTTTGTTTGTTTTCAAATCATGTGCTTACATGGTTGTAACCACCGTGAATTTCTAAGTGTGGTCGTGAAATAAATAAAGTAAATAAATACTGCCTTGTAAATACTTTTAGAGTTCAGGGAGGCTAATTATTATTCTTTTAAGATTTAGAAATTTCTTAACTACCACTTGTTTGAAGTAAAATATCCCAGATGTTTTACACAGTATTTTCAATCAAAACAAATCCCAGGAAATAAATGCCCTTTGGTAGCAGCCCGGTTTCAGGTTCAACAGCCCAAATTTGTATTTGAGAATGCAAATTGCTGAGAATACGAGCAGGAGTCTGAACCACTGCATTTTTTCCAGGCACTCCAGCATCTTTTCTCCAACACTACACTATTTGGGCGATCCTTTAATCCTGGCAGGGCATGGCTGGAAGCAAGGCTTTAACATTTAATGCCTAAGAAACAGACTTGTCACTCAACTTGCAGTCAAGCGCATTTCTCTTTTTTTGGCTTTTTGTTGGAGGCAAACCCACCTTTCCTTGGAAAATGGGAGACCCCATCCTCACCCCCGATTCTAGCACGGATCCAAATGTAAACATACACACACACACACACACACTCCCACCACGCACCAGCCTGCAGCAGGACACGAGTATGGGGGGTTCAGAGAGACCCAAAGGATCCTTGTGAGCTGAGAAATACCAAGGCACTTCTTTCTTATTCTATTTATTTCTGCCTCCTCTCCTCCCTGCTTTTACTATTACATAAATAACACCGATTGATCTTAAAGCTGCATCCTTGCTCCAGTGCCTCCCAATCTGCACTGCTGCCTTCCCCCAGCACAGCCGCACCGCTCGGGGTGCAGAGGGAAGGGTCGGGGAGGGGGAAGGCTGGATGGGAGAATCCACTCCGAACATACCCTGAAGCAAAATTTTGGTAGTCTGGGGGTGCCTGATTTCCCCCCCGCCTCCCCAGCCCAGAGCTTCCCGCAGCGTCTTTACCTCCCTCCGAATTGCTGCAAACTGGGCGAGGGGAGGGCAGGGAGCTGGGCAGGAGGGAAGGATGGATGCTGGGGAGGGAAAGCCAGGGATTCAGGGAGCTTCTCCTCAGCCCCAGCCTGTGTGCCTGGCTGTTTGGTGGGAAGAGGGAAGGGGGAAGGGAAAATTCAAGAGAGTCTAGGGCATAAATACACTTTTCAGAGGAAAATGCGAAGCTTACCATGTCTGCAGCTTCCCCCCACCGAAACGCCACTTCTGTGTCCAGCGATCCCAAAGTGGAAACTACAGGCAGGCACCGGAGCTCATCTCCGCAGGCAGCTCAAAGATACACCGCTGCCACCCCCAAAAATGAAAATCAAAATAAATTAAAAAAAAAAAAATAAAATAATAAACAGTGGTCCAGCTTCTTTCCTGACAGGAATCGTCCTGGTAGGACTGCCCAAAATAAGCAGCTGCAATCCAAAGGCTTTATTTAAAGCTTCCCCCCTCCTCCTCCCTCTCTCCGTGCCTCGCTCGCTCTCTCCCTCTCGCTGTTACACACAGAGAGAAAGAGAGACACACACAGGTTACATGAATGGGAGGCAGGAGCCGGCGCTCCCGGCTGGAATGACAGGCGCACATGCGGCTGGCGGCTGCCCACCCCAGCGGCGTGGGAACAGCTCGGACACGGCCTGCNCAGCTCGGACACGGCCTGCGGATGCGTGGAGAGGGGCGCGGGGTGGGAACAGGCATGGGGTGGCATGGGCACGGACATGGCAGAGGCGTGGGGCCGGGGTGGACACAGACACGGGCACGGCATGGACGTGGGGCTCAGGAAAATACAGACATGGGCGCGGGCGCGATCATAGAATAGACGCGGGCCAGGGATGTGCACAGACACAGACACGGGCATGGCATGGGCATGGGCATGGGGAGAACGCAGACATTGGCACGAGATGGGAATAGGTACAGGCATGGGCATGATGCAGTTGTGGCATAGGCATGGATCAGGGGAGGACACAGGCGTAGGCACGGCATGGGCATTGGGAAAAGGGCATGGGCATGGCATGGGTGTGAAGGGGATTTGGGCATGCAGGTAGGCATGCATGGCATGGAGATGGGATGGACAGGGCTATGGGGAGGGGATGGACATGATGTGGGCATGGACAGATATATGGGCATGGTGATGAGATGGATCAAGTGTGGACGTTAGAATGAGAAGGTAATAGGGACAGGAGGGGATGTGCTTGGGTGTGATAGGAACGGGTTGGGCTCGGGCATGGAAGAGGCGTGCGGATGCGTTGGAATGGCATTGGCTTTAGCATTAGAATGGGATGGGGATCAGGATGAAGGCAAGAAGAAAGTGAAGATTTGCCTCTGTTGGTGCCTTCATGCCCTGGCCATGATGGCCGTGGTGAACTGCCCTCTCTTCTTGGGGTCAAGTGGGCTCTAGTTTCAGTACACGTGGAGAGGAGCAGGAAACCTCTGTTTCTCTGTGCCTCTAGTTAGGCAGCTTGCATAATGTCTTGCTTTTGGGGTCAGGGAGCATCATCCACAATGGTGTCAGGAGATGACATCACTATAATTATTATAATTATTGTAATATTATTATTAATAGTTACTATTAATGTTTTTAACATTTTTTACAGAATTGTGCTGTTTGATAATTAAAATCAAGTTCTCAGAAAGAAGGCCTGCAAGATTAGATTTAAGGTTAGCTCTTCTTGAGAAGGAAGACCAATGCTACCAGTTTCTGCATTTATTTATTTTTTGGGGGGGATTGGTTTTGTTTTACCCATTTTTAAATTTTTTTAACAGTCGTGACAAGAAATTAGAGCTATTTAATGCTGCTATTCAACATGCTCTGAAGAAAGAAAGGGTTATGGTGTTGCTAAGTGTCAGGTCCTGCTACTGCTTCACTGCCTGACCTTGGCCATGTCCTCAATAACTTATTCTTGTCAGGATATATCACCCATTGCCATTTACACTCAGCCTATCATTTTCTCATTCACCAAATAATCACATTTTTCTCTTTTGAGTCCCTCCTCAAAATTTACTCTTACAAAACTTTACATCAACAGTCTCTACAGGGCTTGTGTTGACACCACAAATCTTGGAGTGACACTGGATTCAGCCCTAAAACTGCATTGTAAGAGGAGTGCTGAACATGATGGACTGCAGTACTTCATGCAGTGCTCTGAGCTACATGGGAATCATCCTCTTCATGGTGTACCTTTGAATCAGATGGGTGCGAGTCTGCTGTGGTCTGCCTTTTACTCCTGTCCTAAAATTTCCAGCCTTCATGGACAGCAAGTGGTTTTTTTTGTTTTACTCCAAATCCAGAAATCACAGTAAAAAGGCACACAGCAAATCGGAACATCATCCTAAAACAGCAGAGTCCTCGTCACAAAGGTCTGCTTTGCAAAACAGTTGCTGCTGTTCACTGTTTTTTGCAGACATACATATTAAAAATGAAATATATTTGCATTGGCCTTATTACCTCTGGAATATATTCCACATCAGGAATCTAGACTCTAGACAAAGGTAATTTAGGTCTCCGGAAGGAAAAAGTTTAACTGCGAAATATATATATATTGTTAGGAATAGACCTCATCCAAATTCAATGGTAATTGTATAAGCCTTTCAAAAATCATACAGTATGCAAGCTTCCAAAATTTCGGAACAAGGAACATTTCCATTTAAATGCCAAGAAGCAATTTTTCCTCTCTTGTTCAATACTAAATCAGTCACATGAGCAGTTTGCATTTGATTTTAGAAGGAAATGGAACATCTTCTCTTCCAATTACATATAACTTTTTCTTCTTCTTGCTTTTAGTGCTTTTGCAGTTTGGTTACTTTCCTGCAGTTTTGAAACACTAAGTTGATACACCCGTTCACCCCAGACAATTATGTTGTTTTTTTTTTAAACTCAAGTGACATTATTAAGAGAAAATCAGTAAACCCAAGTGGGGAGTAGAATGCTGTTTATTTGAATTCTGGCTGGTAAATTCAAGTTTAACAGGTCAGCACTCTTTGTGTAATTGGCCTTTTTCTGTTAACAGAACTAGACAATAATGCTCCTGGAAAAAAAAGAACAATAGTAATTTAATTGGAAAAAGCGACTTTGCTTAGGAAAATCCCTCTCCTGCTTCAATTCACAGTGAATTACTGTGGTCACAGAAGTGTGCTGCATACCAATTTGGAGCATATTTTATGAAGATGTACATTCAAAGTGTCAGAGTTCATCAGGCTGCCACGTTGTGCCTGTGTCCTGTGCCTGAGCAACTTTGCACCTTGCTCCTTGGGAACAGTGACTATTGAGTCAAGTTCTCGTCCACGCAGTGTTTGCAAAGAGTTTGTAAAGAAGGCACATCTGTGGGACGGGAAGGTGAATGACAAGACTAATGCACGAGCCTGTTAGTCCTTGTGTGCCGGAGAGCAAGGACAGCAAGTCCTGGGGCTGCCACTCCAATTAGCACTTAGCGCTCCTAATGCCGGCTTGTGTTTCTGTGTTGACATTCACTCCAAGAAAACAAGGAAAACACCTTTTGTAAAGTCCCCATTCATCAAGCAAAAGAAGTAGCAACATCTGGTGGTCAAAGGCTTCTTGCTGGCCAAGTTCAGCAGCAGTTGATTTGGTGAACCCTTTGCCTTAGTGGAGACATCTCCTAAGGGGCTGCACTGCTTGACAACCGCTACTAAAGACTTTAATTTTTTTCCTAGATCCAGGAGAATAATCCAGAGGGAAAAACCATATATTTTAATCAATGGAAGTAAAACCATTTGCCTTT
>WAAG01092329.1:19759-34166 GCA_013390105.1 Tichodroma muraria
CCTTTCAGAGACTATAAAATACACACCCCAGGGTTCAATGCTCTTTTCTGCTCCTCCAGAACATTCTTAAGGGGAAATCAGTTTTTTCTTGATGAATGTGCAATTCAAATGTGGAAATATTCCATTCTTCATGCTTTCTCCATAGGGTGCAAAATGATTTCTGTAATTAAACCCTTTTTGCCAACATTTCCTGATAAGATTTTTTTTTTTTTTCTTTTTTTTAATAAGGGGGGAAAGCCATGTACAAAAGGGTTTGCAAAACCAGGTCTGGAGTGTTTGACCTTTAAGCCTCTATTTGAATTAGCCATTTTGTTTAAAAGGTGCATGAGGATGAGGATGAGGAACGTATGTAAGGGCTGCAGCTTAAGTTTCCAATCAGGCACTGCTGAAAGAAATGGCTGCAGGAGAAAGAAAGATACGGGTACCACTGCTAATATTAGTAGCTATTAGGGATGACATTAGCACTGAGAACACACAGCCCAGTGTTCAACACACTTTAGCAGCCCCAAGTGTGTACCCAGGGTCCGTGTGGGGATCATGCTGAAATGTGTGCTATGGCATCAGTGCTGCACTGGTTCCCATGGTAGCTAGATCAAAGAAATCCAGCTTCTCTGATGCATATCAAGCTCTGAGGGGCAGTGTAGACAAAATTGGAGTCAATTAAGAAAAGCACCTGTGTGAGCTTTTGTAGGACTTGGACCTGAAGTCCACAACATACTGCTTGCCACCACAGCATGGGCCTTGTAAAATAGAGATCAGGAAATGGGGCAGAGCTTTTAGCCATCTACACAGTTAAGGGGTGAAACCCCATTCCTTTATGATGGATGGCAGGACTGAACCAGAGTTGGATTCAGAGCTGAATCCTGAAGTTCCCACTTTGAGTTTTGTCTCTCTGACAAAGCTCTTGAACAAGGTGGTGGAGCCAAAATCAGTGGTGCTCTTTATCAAAAGCAGGATTTCCCTCTTTTTCCTCACTCCATGAGTTCCCGCAGCTCAAATCTGCATTGACTAGAGAGATGTCTCCACTACTGGTACCATGAGATTATGTCCAGACTGGAGATGGAGAAATGTTATCACATATTGAATCAAAGAATTATTAAGATTGGAAAAGACCAACTGTTGACCCAGCACTGTCAAGTCCACCAGTAAACCATGTCCTCAAGTGCCACATCCACAAGTCTTTTGAACACTTCTGAGGATGGTGATTCCCTCACTTCCCTGATCACTCTTCAGTGAAGAAATTTTTCCTAATATTTAGTCTAAACTTCCCCTGGCACAACTTGAGGCCCTTTCCTCTTGTCCTGAAGACTCTTTCCTTTTGTAAGGGTCTTTCTTTTTATTAGCAGATTTTTTACAGGCTGCAAAAGGCTGGAGAGGGCGATTCTATATTGACTGTGCCTTTTGTAATATCTCAGTGGATCTTAAGCCTTGAGAAGAACAGAACTGAGCATCTACCCACAGTACTAGGTCTTATACCCTTCCTTTCCTTCCTTGCAAAGCACCAGTGTCTGTTGTCATACCTGAAATCAAGCCGAGGCATATGATGGAGCTGAGAGTCTGCTCCGACTGCTTACTCAGGAAAAGTTCCCATCAAGTGAATTGGCCATTTGCCTGAGAGAATGTTGCAGGATTCGGCCCATATGCTTCTCAGCTCTTATATTTGCATAGTGCAGAATATGCTTACAAGTACAGTGCCAATAAAACAAAACTATATACAGTTAAGCATAGAAAAACCAAGAGCACAGTTAATGCCATTTACAAACAGCAGCTGAGCTCTGCAGCTGACATCCAGGCTTATAGACCATGCACTGATCTGGGTAATATGCACAAGACAATTATTTATAGGCAATTAGGTGGAAGGTCCTGTAAGCATATATGTCTCTATTCTCCTTTCCCTAAGCCTGTTACGTTTTTTTCCCCTGTGCATTGTTTATATTTTAAATCTGTAAATATGTCCCTTTTTTTTTTTTTTTCCTTTTTTTAAACTAAGGAAAACATTTCAGGAGGCCACTTCCATGAAAGACAATTGTTCTTGAAGTAAGAGTTTTGGGATTGTGTAAACATGCTGTATATACCATATGAAATGAACTTCAAATGAGATCCTGGTTCAGTCAGTCTACTGAAGTAGAATGAGGTCTGTCTTATCACCAGAAATTCCAGTGATGTCTTAGGAAGAAGAAAGATCTTCATCAAGAAGGTGTAGATCATGTCAAGAATGATATAAATTGCTCAGAGGAACAAATTACACCTTTTCAAAGACATATTTTCCTCTCTAAAAATCTAAAGCATGGGTTTTTTAAATCCAGGGATAGGATAGAATATTTCTCAATTCACAGCACATGATGAAACAGCCATGAACAACTGTAATATAATACATCTTCAATACAATTGACCATAAGTATATTAGAAGAACCTCCAAAAAATAATTACACTATTACCACACTGTGACTTCACATCCAATTTTGTTCACCTCACTGTACAAAACAGATGGAATAGATGGCTTTTATATTTTTAATAATAATGGAATGTTCAGTATTTGATATAGAAACTTGGCTACCTAGGTAATAGGTACATATAAGAACCTATTTAGAATAGCTGTGTGAATAGGAATCGCCATTAAATTACAATGAAATACTGGATCATATCAAACAATATCAAATAAAACTTAGAAGGCCGATCTGCAACCATATTCAAGCCATAACCTCATCATGAGGAAGATTTTTTTCCTGATGAAATCTTCTGGTTTAGACATGTGTGATATTTCTTAATTCTCCAATAAGGCCACGTATCTAGTCTAACTTTGTGCTCACTCCAGATTTACCCTTGTGCTGTAGCAAAATTCATAATAATAGTCCCATTCACATGCTAGATGCTCTTGGGAAATGAAAAGCCAGTTACTTCAATCACAGAGAGTCTCGGTCTTGCTAAAAGAACAGATCTGGAGACATCTTTGCCCTTTAGAGAATAATGTCTGAGCTGGCAGAATAAGGCCCCCACTTCCCCAGTACCTTCACTTCTGGCATCTCCTTTTCATGTGTTGAACCAGCCATTGACTTCTAAGATGGCAAAGTCACACATTATTTTATGATAACAGAGAAAAAAGGTGATCTTGTGGTATTCACACAGCAGATCTGAGTACAACGACTGGTTCTGATACACATTTCCAATCCTTGTTAATTTTTTAGGACTCAACCCCAAGCCTGCCTCACTGAATCCTCACCAGAACAGTAAATAGCATCAATATTCCCTGCCTCCTGCCTGGGCTGCCTCCATCAGCTGACACGTCACCACTCACAAGCAGGGACGGATCGAGTTCTGCTCCCACTTTCTGCTCTGTCCTCCAGATAAATTGTGTTAGTTTACTGGCAAAATTTAGTTTTTATTATTGTTTGCACTTCAGAGTCAATATGGATATGGAAGAATAAGCTGAAATATATGCCTTTTGCATCCTTAATAACATCATGGCCTCTCAGTAGCTACGTGACAATTCCCTAACACTTTATTTAACAGTAGCAATTTATCATGTCTGCTGTATCGCATTGAAGTAGTTCAGTATCCCCAATTTACAAGAAGAGTTGTTCTCTGTGCCTATTTGTACTGCTTATTTCAAGACAGACCAACAGACTGCGTACTAGCTTTCAGCTTGGAAAATCCACATTCAGTTCCCTGGCATAGCAAAAAAAATGTCTAGGCTTCAGTTTCCTCTGTATAATATACAGATAACAATACTTCCTCGCTCTATCAGATGTTGTGAGGATAAGTGCATTAAAGACTGCAAGTCCCACCAGCACTCCAATAGCCATAATTATATCAAATAGATACACGTAGTGCAAGTACAGTGATATTTAATACATACCCTATGTGTATAAACCATGAGTCAGGGCTGATACGAACACAAGCCATGCTAAGGAGTTGAAAATGCTGATTACCTGTATGCTCTTCCCTGGCTTATGCTCCATGGAAGTCTGAAAGTGTCGGAAACCAGCTTCGGCTCTCGGTCGCGATGGAGCGCGGCTGCTCAAGCCAGTGGATTTATTTCGGTCGCACACTCCTGGAGGCAGGGGCCCATTGTCTGGGCTGAGACACTCAATCTGGAAGGGAAAGAATAAAAGGGCTCCAGTGTGTAAAGTCATTCATTACAATCTGGAATGAACAAGGAAATCAGTGGGGTTGCTGGAGGTTAAGCAAGGGCAGAAATTGGTCTTTTATCATTGAAATGCCATAGGAAAAAAAAAATTACACGAAGTAAGGGATCTAATCCTGCACATCTCTACTCGCATCTCTTGCCTTTGTTCATTGCAAGGGGTCACAAAGAAACAATCACGTACATTTGCAGGACCAGATGTTAAATGCATTTATAACAGAATTTCATAAGCAAGCAACTTCTTTTTCCTTGGACAGAACTCCAATGAAATTTTGATACGACCTTTATATACTTTCAGATAAAATAGGATTATTTGGATTGCCATCCTACATAAGTAAATTTTCTACTGTAACTTCAAACTCAGAGGCATGAGAACATGCTTCAGAAGTCAGCAAATATTTTTGAAGATTGGATCTGGTGTTCTTTTAAGAGGAATTTTGTAGTGAAAGAAAAGTAAAAGGATTGATTACAGAGCTTTCAGTACTGAAGGTGCATCATATTACAGGCAAGTGTGGAGTGAAAGTTGTTCTGAAAAGCTCCAGCAGCATCTGTGCTTATTTTATTGTACTAGTTACCCTTGGCTATGATAACTTTATGCACAGCATCAAAATCATGAGATGCTTTCACACCCATCCTACAAATTTAAATAAAACTATGAGCAACACAACTGCTTTCTAAAATGCAGTAATTGACATTACTTTCTGAAACTTTTTACTCTCTCCATTTCAGGGCTGCCTGTGTTGCAGTGAGCATCCATAATCCAACATCCAGGCTTCAGATGAATACAGCAGTGAGGACAACTCAAAGCATGTTTGCTGAGCAACAGTTCTTCAATTAGGAAATTGGGTTCAAGCAAGGGTTCCCACCCACTTTCCTGGCGGGAATTCCATAACCTCTGGAGCCAGATTTTGTTCCCATATCAACTCTGCCCATGATAATCCTCCCAATTAAGGCATTTCACCTTTCACTTCCTTTACATTCCCCACCTCACATGGTAGCTCACTGTGGGCTGAGGATGCTACAAAAGAAGGATGCTACAAAAATTACTGTCTAATACAATGGCTAAATAAAACAGGTCAGTGATCCTACAGAGTGTTACTCAATCATGAGGCTAAAAGACCAGTCCAAAACCTGTGCTAGTGCACCAATATTACTAAACTCCAGAGAAGGGTTGCAGAGGTAAAATACCCTGCCCATGGAATT
The DNA here is from genome assembly GCA_013390105.1 of Tichodroma muraria. Classification (NCBI taxonomy): domain Eukaryota; kingdom Metazoa; phylum Chordata; class Aves; order Passeriformes; family Sittidae; genus Tichodroma; species Tichodroma muraria. The sequence goes on from WAAG01092329.1 coordinate 25,107, forward strand.
AGGGTTGGAACTAGGCGACCTTTAAGGTTCCTTCCAATCCAAGACATTCTGTGTGTCTATGAATTTTTGCTGTAGCATTTCCATATTTAGTGACTACTGATCTAGAAAATGAGGTTAAGTGGTGGGGTTTAGGACTCAGTAAGCAGGACACTTAAAACTGGTCTTTTTTCTTATTTGAAATCCCCAGATGCAGACTGTGTAGCCTGTTTGGCCTGATCATGCCTAATCCAGCCATTTTCGGAGTACTACTGGGTTCAAATAATTTTCAGGGACTACAGGCACCTTAGGACTTTCAGGACTACAATCTTAATAGGCTACTTCATTTACCCTATTGGGCTGGGTAAAGAAAACATCAGAAAATCTTTCCTGAGCCTATTGGGTGGGATTAGGAAAGGCCACATGAATGCCCTTAAATGACAATACACAAAGGACTAATGGAGCAAGTGACAAATCTGCCTTCCTTTTCCTTTCCCTTTCGAATGCGTAGCTATGCCGGTCTGCTGTGAGTTTACTTGAGACAGAACAGGACTTAAACTCACACCCGCAAAGCAAAATAAGGTACTTCCCTTACTCTCCCTCTGCACCTCTCTGCAGGAGTGTCTGACACATGACATCTGTTAATGAGGGTTATAATCCCCCCGTCCATCCTATAACCCTGTAGTAGTAGTGCTTAGACCCAACGGCCTCTTTTCCTAAGGAAATAAGACTTTTATAGGAGTGCTGTCTGTCCATCTGGCTCTCCATCTGTCAATCCTGCACCCAGCAATGTATTCTGAACCTGGTGGCTAATTTCACCCCATTCTCTAGAGAGGTAAAGGCTTAAAAGATATAAATATCCTACACATATTATGAAAATCAGTGGTGTGTGAGACAATGACAAAGCACAGCTCATGTGAGTGAAAGGCCGTGGTATAAGCTCGTTAGCTAATTGCTTGGCTTGGGCTGCCAGCTGGCCAGTCAGTACATGCAAACCAGCCAGCTCAGCTACCTGTGAGTTACTTCTTGGATCTTCACACAATGCACCTGGCAAGCCAGCAGAAGAGAAGACACCTTTGTAGAGGGAGTAGGTGTGCACAGGGATAGACCAAAATGGAAAAGAAAACATGCCAAGAGCTGTGGTCGAAGAGAAAATGGTGTTATTGAAGGGCAGAAGAAAAGCTGGAGGATGTGTTTTTGTGGGGAGGAATATATGATTTAAAATGTTAATAGAGTGACTTGGTTGTTCATCCTGTCTTGAAGGACAGGATTTGACTTAATATCTTGAGTGAGGACTTTCCTTCCCTGTTATCTTCAGAGCTTAAAAACAACCACTCTGTTAAAAGTAAGGGTCGTTATAATCCTATACCTTATTTCAGATGGTTACAATTAAGAGCGAAAAAAGAGGACATAAGCAGAAAATAGCTTATGGAATAAGCCTTATTATTCCTTCTCCCCAGCTAATAAACAGAGGCTCCAGAAGACAAACTGGATTGTATTTCAAAAGTCCAATTTAAAATGCTCTCAGTAAAGGCATACAGTAAATTTGCCACAGTGTCAAAGCCAGAGCATCCAGTCTCCAAATCTCTGGTGCTGGAATTTCCCTGGTGTACATGGCAGCAGAGTTGCTCTGCTCACCTCTGTGTTCAGCTGGCAGATGCTGTGAATTACTACCCTTGCTCTGTCAGTGGAGAACGAAACCCTACTTGTAGCTTGGTTCTACCATCAGTTAAACAGATCCTACTGCCACTCCTCTTTCAAGTACATTTTGGCATTATTTAGTACCATTTTACTGCCAGAACACTTGGTTTTCCCCATTCCTCTGCTCCCTCACCCCCTACATTCCTTTCTGTGTTTGATGCATGTTCAACCACAGCCTAAGAGATAAAGAACAAACATTCAGAACTGACGGACTCCTAAAAAATCAGCTGAACTCAGGATTCCTAGTGTCAGATGATAAGGTGCCCGAGCTAACCTACTGATAAAGTATGTGGTAAGCAAACCCTGTGATCTACAGAGATAGCTTAAGCTTCTGCAGTGCTAATTACTATTACAACCTTAAGCTAATATTTGAGCCTTTCTTTTGAGCAAGGATGTGTAACAATTAGATTACAGGATTTGGAGCATTACAAAGAGAGATAAAAGCAGCAGTTTCGTCATGGTATGTGGTATTTTGTTTACATAGAGATAATAGCAATGATGATAATAATAATTTAATAACAACTATTCTATTTAGGTCCAAATTCTGATTTCAGGTGCATCAGACCTGCAACAGAATTATCATGAATTCATCAGGATTGAGGCATGCAGATCTCTAATCGGAGACCATTTTGAAATGAATTACTCAGAAAAGCCCAGCATGGTGTACGATGAGTTCTAGCTACTCACTTAGTAGTAAATAGTGAGCCAATATTTCCAAAGAAAGGCCTGAGATGGAATATTTCTCTTCACTTCTGCTCTGAGCATCGCTGAGAACTCTGATGGCGTATATTGCACCCTGATCATGATGACAGCAATGAAAGGGACCTCTGTTGTTTTGGTCTCTGCCACCCTTATGGTTTCCTCTCTCCCTGCTCCACAAGAATATGCATATGTAAAAACACAATATGCTTGAATACAGTGGTAATACACAGCGAAAAAACAAACAACAGAGAAAACAACAGTTTACTCTAGCTGTGTGCCAGATTTAATACATGCTATGTTTTAATGTGCCTGGAACATCATCTTCAGAACTTTCTACAGTGTACTAAAAAGAAAACACATCTTTTCTGCATGATATTTGGGCATGTTTTTCTATGTCTCACTGGTTGTTTTTTTTTTTCTTCTCCTATGCACCCAAGGGGAAAAAAATCGCCCCATGTCCATGACAACAGACAGCTCTTCTGATGAACCATAAAATTCCTTGCCTCAGAGATAAGTCAGCTCATACAAATGAGCATTTGGCCCCTGAAATTTTGTTGCTGCTGATATCATAGAAAATACATGACAAAAACACCCTTTGCCAAAAATTGAAATAAAAATTTTCCTCTGCTTTGGAGACTAAAATCAAGCTTCCTAACTATGAGACTTTTTCAAGTATTTACCACCATTTCCTGTAAGACAGAATCAGTCACACAAAGCAAAGCTAATGTGGATATCCACTCAGGAATATTAAAAATGTTATTATAGCATTAAAAAATAAACCTATCTCCTAGCAGTGGATTTAAAGAAACTCTCAACAGCTGAAAATCTGGTCCCAGAGTCACAAGCAGCAAACAAGCAAGGCAATTAACTGAAAAAAGACAAGGGCATGTTTTAGCAAGCCCTCATTTGACTTTTATTCCATCGTAAGTATATAAGAAAGTTAAAAGCAGGCAAGGTAGCCAGACAGGATATTTTTCCTTACCCATGGGCACCAGGGTCTTTTCAGAGAGCTGCATCTCGCAGACAGTCAATACTTGGTTGAAAACTTGAAAAACAGGTTTTAAGCAAAAACTCTTCTGAGAATTAGATCCAGACTCAAGAGGCTGAAAGCATCACTCGAAACAGCCATTTTAATTTATTCAAAGAAAAGCCACGTAGCTCAAGGACAGGTAAGTAGGTAAATAAGCCATTGTCGGCCCCTGCTCGGCAAAGAAAGGTACCATGAAAAGCCTGCATTAAAGGAGAGCTCTGCGTGGGAAATGAAGGAGCCTCAGGTACAGACATTTGATTTATTTTTTTCAGAGTGTGGCACAGGGGAGCGTGCACTGGATCAACCTGTTGTAATCTAACATGTGGGTTGCTAGTTGTTGCAATGATATTGCAGCAGCCTCTTCATTAAAGGAGCTGTGCCTTTAGCAGCAATGATTAGTTTTCTGCTTATAAAATCAAGACATTGTCACTGCTGCTATTGCTCTCTGTTGCTCTCCCCCCTTCAGCACCTTTTTTTTTTTTTCTTTCTCATAGTGAGCAGGAAGGAATGCAGAGAAGGATGGATAGGTAGTATATGTTTCTTGTTTGCTCAGCTGACAATCGTTTTGCTACTTCATTTCACTTTAATAGGATCTTCTTGTTACCCACCTACTGTATCTCAGCATGGAAAATCCTGGCATCAAAAGGTTGAAAGCTGGAGGCAAAACTTGCCTCCCTGCAGCTCTAGATGAGGTGAGGATGAGACAAAGTCATCTGGTTGCTTTGCAAACAGTATTAAGGCAGTTCAAGGAAGTGTAGGTAAAGGATATTATCTTCCCCATGAATTAATCTCCAGCAGGCTTTTGCTTTTTCCAAAGGCAGAGAAGATGAGGGAAGAGTCACATGCATTTTGGAAGAGTAAAACTGTCAAAGAGAAGTGGTCAAATGAATTCTTCCATATGAGAAATCAGTGCATTTCTGTTCAGCTTGTGTAGGGGTGTGTGTGTGTGTGTTTGTCCAAAAAGGGACTCTGTGACAGAAAGATGTATGACAAACAAAAGAAGAGTGGAAACTGTGTCTGGGCAGCCTCCAGCTGTGTATTGGTGTGCAGGGACCTGAATGTGCATCTGTGTGGGGGTTCACTGGTAGCAGCAGCAACTTGGGACCACCTGCACAAGCCCAAGACAAGTTCCTCTGCTGTATCTACCGATGAGTTTCAGGAAAAGGCAGCCCTCGTTTAAAATAGCCTCTGGAATATAGCACTAAAACTTTACACTTAAAACCAAAACTGCTTTTGGAGCCTTAGCTGCACCTCTATTTCCCAGCAGTTACTCTGGGCTTTAAAATCCAATGTCTTATGTAAAGTCTCATTTCAGGGGGGGGGATGTTACTGGGAGTTGGATGGGAGACACCTCCTTTCTTGGTCTGGGGGAAATCTAGGGTAAGATCAATGTGACAAAGAACCAAAGGGGATTAAATCAGGCATTCGTGTTGGCAAGGGGAATGAGGCGTGGTGTGTGGGGGGAGAAATTTCAGCTCTGCAAACACCAGACCTGACATTTCTGCTGTCTGCTCTGCAGAGCGGCTGCATGGAGCACGCTGGGAAGCGTGTGTGTGCCGCTTCCCTCTGCTGGAGGCAGCTCAGACTGTTACCTGCCTCCCTCCATCCCACAATATTTCCATAGGTACTAAAAATGCTCCAACCCCTATCATCTGGCACAGCAGTGATAATGAAGTGGCCACAAATCCTTTCGGTAACTTTCATTTATACAAAAGTCTCAGTGCTGACTGGGGGGTGAAACACAGCAGCTCTTCCAGCACAGAGGAAAAACAGGATGAGAGGAAAGGGACATGTTTTGCAGAGATTGTTTAAGCTGACACATTTTGAAAGGAGCCAGAATACCACAGCCTGGACATGTAACACTTCTTGAAAGAAGAATGAACTGTCTGATTGCTCACAGCTTTGAACAGCCACGCACAGCCTCCCCCACCTCCAACACTGTTCAGCACCAGTCAGAGAGTGCTTTGGGGTTGTTTAATGTGTGATGTGTCCGTATAACCATGCACTGATCAAGTTCGCTTTGGAGCTTGTGCAAGACCGCAGGTCAAGGGAATGTGGGGGACCGAGCGAATTAGTGGAGAGAAAAAGAACCTGTTTGCAAGCTGTTTTTCATCTTCAGGCGTTAAAATGTCTAATACAGTACTGTGTAACTAATAGGTCTCCCCATCTAATCCCTTACTTAGAGATTGTGACCATCAGTGGTTTTATGCCTGAGGTCACCTATGGGCTATGGAAATGGGTAGGTCAGATGGAAATAAATTTTTTCTCTCTTGAGTATGCAGAACATTTCCTAATGTCTAATATTTTATATTTGCCCTTATATATATCCTAATGACATTCTCCAGTAGCCTGCTGGGGCCAGCCCCAGCTGGACCAGTCCCAACAAAATCAGGTTGGATGGGGCTTTGAGCAACCTGGTCTAGTGGAAGATTCTCTGCCCATGAGAGGGGTTGAAATGAGATGATCTTTATGGTCCCTTCCATCCCAAACCATTCTGTGATTATTCTCTGACCACCACTCCTGTAAGGCCAGGCTTTAGGAGTACAGGGAGTGTGAAAGCCCTGGAGAGCTGGGGGGGGTTTGATACTCTGCCATTTTCTGATATCAGCCTTGTCATTATCCTTTCATGAGAGCTCCTATAAGAGGAATCACAATCTAGTAACTCTTTGCCACCAATACACTAATTCCTATAAAGTTTTTTTTTAAAAAACAGAGTATCACTTCAGGAAGACACAAACACATTACACAACGATTTACAGTGCAAGAAGAAAGCACTATATTTATTACAAAGATGTTGTCCATTAGAACACAGAAAAAAAGAAGTCAAGTTTGTGTTTTGTGCAAGAAATGTTCTTGTTTAGCTACCATTTTCCTCAGATAAACTAATTTTGTGCAGGATGTGTATCACCCCTTGCTTTCCTGCCATCCCAATGGCACGGTAGATCGTGCTACCTCCTGCGTCACAGTCACCCACACCTCTGTTGAAACAAGTTTGCTCTGTGATTCATATTGAATCTTAGTTGTAAATCCAGCCTCAGTAAAACAAATCAACAAATACCTCTTTAGCAAGAAAATAGGGAGTGAGTAAATACAGATAGATGCCATCATTTCACTACTTATTTATTTATTTTTAAGGGGAAAGGGATGGCAATGTCTGACAGACTGAATGATGACACCCATCTATGCCAACAGAGATGCTTGCTGCAAATGGGAGCTTATTTTGTTAAATAAGCCACCAAATAAAGGTGTAAATATAAAAAAGGGAGAAGTTTTCTGTGTTTTATGTGTGTATCTACATTGGTATTTAACTTTGCATCAGATGGGTGCTATTGAGCACCCCAATCTGTTCACAGCATTTTAGAAATTCTACGGGGACTAGAGGGTTAAACTAGTGGGACAGGTCTTGTTATGATTATGGAAAAAGACAGCTGAAAGAGACTAAAATCATTGATATTTTAGATATTCATCAATATATTGATATTCCTAGATGTAAAAGCAGAATTCTTCCTAAAGATCTGTGACAGACAGGAGCTGTCATACAAAGGTTGCCAAATATAAGTGGAAAAAATTAAGGAAGAACATGATCTAAGTAGTGTCCCTCCAGTTAAATGCCTAAAACTTGAATTTTGAGGAATTTCATTATGACTGTTGTGTGAAACAAAAAATACGGGTTATTAGCTCTCACTGGCAAATAATTACTAAATTTATCCCATGTACAACTGCACTGAAGCCAAAGACATTAGAAAATTGAGGTTAGCCTGTAGTGGCCACTCATGTCTTTGAGATTTTAATCTCTTTGGAAGAGTGAAAAATTATGTTTCCACTTTTGTACCAAATCAGTGGCAACCTTCATAGGCACTTCTTGTGTTTAAAAACAGCAACAACAAAAAAATAGAAATAAAGACATAAAGGCACAAAGAAGAAGAAAAAAAAGAAAAAAAGACAAGAAAAAGATGGAAAGGAGAAGGAAAAATGAAAAAAGAGAAGGAATAGGGATAAAATATAAAGGATGTCAAGGGAAAAATAAAAAGACAGAGAACGATGTAACCAGAATGTTTTAAGACGTATATTAAAAGGACTACTCTCTGTATAAATAAGAAAAACAGATTTTCTTCTGTCTTTCTTCCTTCTGATAAGAAATTATGATTTCCTTACTTCAAGCAAGGAAAGATAACTAAATGAATGAGCATACTGGTCACACTAGAGATGCATTAATTCCAGCAACATTTGATCTCTGTCTAATATTCCTGATTATCTCCACCCACATGAAGTACTCTGGCAATGAATGTCCCTGCAGGTAGGGTATGGTACTGGATATGATGTTAAATATAAATATCTCTAACTGACTTTTAAAACTATTTCCATCCTACTTTTTCAAACATTCTGTTATTGCCACTCTCCTTTGACCAGCAAAAAAATCAGACACATAAACAAAATAGAAAGGGAATACACTTTGAGGGTGATTTCCCATGCAAAGGGAATGAAAATACTTTTTCCTCTCATTAGAGGAACTGCCTGTAGTAGGATGAGCCTGAGTAAGGACAGTGATGGAGGGAGAGACCCTGAGGCAAACCAAGATCTGGACCAAGGTTTTTCCAGGGATTGTCACATTTGGCTGAGGACAGAGTAGTTTGGCAGGGGTACAGCCAGTCTACCAGCCTGCTGAGAAAAAAATGGGGACATGAGGCTGATGAGGGAGGAAACATCGACCTTAATTTTGTTTCCAGAAATGCTATTTTTTGCTTGAGTTGAAAATAAAATAATAAAATAAAAACAAACAACAACAAAACCCCCAAAAATATGTAATACATTTTTGTAAAGGTGCAATACAAAATTAGATAGCACGTGTGATTTAGTGAAAAGTGTAAACTATTCTGGTCTGTAACTGTTAATGCACAGTCTGAGTGGTACTCCAGCCTCCCCGGACTCTTTCCACAGCTCTCACAGGGCTCTGAACGTAGAGTGACAAAGTGAAGTTTGAGCCCTTAGACAGTGCACTGCTGAACCTCAGTTTTCTTCATCTGTAAAAGTTAATTAATAAATATTTTCTGAACCTTCCACAGGATTCACAGGTCTATGCTGTCCTGTGCTAGAAAGAAGGCTAATTTTGTTAAAATACTTAACATAAAATGTTTTCCTACTGTACGACTGTTTTCAGAAGAACTGCATCATTTGACCATCAGCTTTATAAAGCACTACCAGACCTCAAGCTACAATAAATATTATGGAGCTAAATATTATTTCACCATCCTTGTGGATTTTGGTTTTACATTGCAATAGGTGTAAGGTCCTCTTCAGAGTGTCCCTGTAAAGGACAGGGCTCTCTCTCCAGCTTTTTTCTATTCATCAGTGTCTTGTGCTTTGCTCTGTACAAATGTTTGCAGTGATTTGTAAGCAGTCTGTGCAGAGGTAGACCCAGCTGAGAGTTATTATTAAACTCAGACAGCTTTATGCATTGACTGAAGATAAAACACACTCATCTCCTTAATACTATATGTACACTTTCTCTATATATGGCATTAAAATGTCCTTACTGACGCTCTAACCATAGGATCAGTAACTTGCACTTGTATTTATACTTATTTTTTTTTCATTTAGACCTACCACAGTAGTATTCAGACTGAATCAAGATAGCTTTGTTTAGTTTTGTT